>JAMPIV010000364.1:210000-421378 GCA_024509875.1 Oreohelix idahoensis
AAACTCATGATCGGGTCCATTTTCCTGCAATACGGGTACGACCGAAAATGGCGGCCAAATTTTAGTTGTCGTCACTCTATATATCAAGGGCACTAGCTACACCCGTTTCATCTTTATGAAGTGAGATGACTAGTTTCCTTCCTGTAGCCGTGGGATCCAGTGTGCAATTAATAAGTTTCCCTTTTCTTATTATTATGTTTCTTTTATTGTTTTATTTCCTACTCCAAGTTTGATCTTGACTGGCTTAAAGTCCGCCAGAGGTTTTTCTTTCTTGGTTTATGTCATAAGTTACCAGTCCGGTCGTTCCTCTAGTTAGATGTTATAATTAGGAGAGGTTAGTGGTGTGAATGTTTCGACTTGCATTTTTGTAATCTGTCCAACTGTTAAGGAAATCATTCAACAGCTTTGTCAGTCAAAACGTGATGTTATTTTAACAGCAACGTGCAGAACAAATAATCGATAGTCAATTGTACAACATAGGCTCAAACATTCCTATTAAGACATTTTGGTTTTTTCAGTATGTATGATGTACTTTCTATTCGTTATTTCTATCCAGTGAGGGGAGTAATATTCCTCCACATTATCAAATTCCTCTGAGTTCCCAGTTATGATTATCTCAGGGTTAAGTATCTCCTTGGTAGGTATCCTCACAACCTTTTGTTCATTTAATATCCTTTTTACTTTAGGTTCTTTCATTTACTGCTTCTATTTGTTGCACGTATTATTATAAAGTCAAAACCAGACGAGCTGAGCTGAAATGAAAAGCGATACAAGACTTGGGTCTACTTATATGATGAAACCAACAAGCTAACATTTGCATGAGCAAATGTTTATACAAATCAATTTATATCTTCTCCTGCATCTGCAGGCACAATTGAAGAATATCGAATCCTATCAAATCTCATTGAGTATCTCAATGTGGAAGCAAGACGGTTACAAACGCGTCTACATGCAATGCTTGGCTTCTTCCAACTAACTTCTAAATCTTCTCTCTGCCAGCTTCGTGGTGCCCGGGGTAGCTGGCCACTTTCTATTGGTTAAGGCTTTTCTCTATATCCTTTTTTATTGGTCATTCCATCATATTACTTCACAGGGAGCAAGGCTGTCCCTGTGTACGTCACTGAATCACGATGGTAACTCCCGCCAATTTGTAGCGTGGGTTATGTCAAAGCTGAACTAGTTACAACTTCACCCCTCTTTACCCTGCCCTTAGTGTGTGTTGGGTTTTGTTCTTTATTTTTATTTGTAGAAGAATCTTACTTGCTGGTTTTCTATAACCGTGCATGATAGTTTCTATATATTTAGACTCTAGCACGAATAAGTGTTATGGTGGTAGGTCATATGGCCACATTCCTCGCTGCCTTTGCCGTTACTAACTCAAGAGCAGAGCTAGGTAGATTTTAGCATGACGCTACCAGGTCTGGAGAAAGATATGCCGGTATAAATATGATGTACAGAGAGGAATCCAGCTGATAGCATTACAATGCAGCCCTTGGTCTGGAATCTCCACGGTAACAGAGTATAGAGGGAGACGCGAAAACAAGTGGAGAAGAGGACCAGAGACACAAAAAAAGGACAGAGAAGGCAACTGCAAGAACTTGAACAGAAGACAGGAGGTCCTAGTGTCAACTGATTGAACAAATATTCCCCAAAAAGGAACAAACAGCAATCATGACGAATGTTTTTCAATCATCAAAATCTCGAAGTAGGTCATACTAAGCCAGATCAATGTTTTTAGAGATTCTCTGACAAGCAGATAAAACACACTTTGTGAAGCTGTACCATTAGCTTGAAACAAAGGACAAGTATTGATATCATGATGATATTAGGACAGCTAGTTTGGGTGGATATTTTAATCAGGAATTCAGTAAATTTCGGGACAATAACGCTACAAACTCTTCATCAACGGTGTCATCAAAACCATCACCCTCTGGCTCCCCCAGGAACATAAGCCTTCAACAAACTTATACCCCAGTCTTCCTGTCCCGTGCCAGCAGCTCAACGTCTTTCTATGTCTTACTCTTCTCTGTCGTGTCCGTATGCAGTTTTCTTCTCTATCGTGTCTGCATCCAGTTTTCTTTGTCTCCTTCTTCCTCTCTTACCCCGGGCATCCCAAAACAGGAACTGTCATGTAATACTATCACTTCATCAATGTGTGTGTGTGTGTGTGTGTGTGTACTATGGTTTCATCAATGTGTGTGTGTGTGTATACTATGGTTTCATCAATGTGTGTGTGTACTATGGTTTCATCAATGTGTGTGTACTATGGTTTCATCAATGTGTGTGTGTGTGTGTGTGTGTGTACTATGGTTTCATCAATGTGTGTGTGTATACTATGGTTTCATCAATGTGTGTGTGTGTGTGTACTATGGTTTCATCAATGTGTGTGTGTGTAATATGGTTTCATCAATGTGTGTGTGTGTGTGTGTGTATTATGGTTTCATCAATGTGTGTACTATGATTTCATCAATGTGTGTACTATCATATCCATCATCAACATCTTCTTATCTCACTGGCACTTATCTGCTTCTTGTCCTCAGTTCTACATTAATGATATTGTCCTATCACTTCAATCCTTTTATTCTACACAAGCACCAACAAAGGTGTACACAGGATTCACATTTGTCTTGTATTTTCATTTCTGATTTTAGTTTAGTTAACAGTAAGTTTGGCTGGACATTAGAGTTTTACACCCACGCCCTTTTTGGGAATTTAGGCTAAACATTTCACACTGTCTATTTTTTTAACTCGTCAAGTCACATTTCTTTTTAAGCCATCTTATTGTGAATTCGTTTACTGCTGTACGAATTTCTGAATCAGAAATCACAATAATTCTGGCAAGATTATCAAGGGAAGTAATCTTCTTCTTGCAAGAATGATCCTGTTCTCACAACCACTTAAACCGCTGACCGTGATCTAGTAACCAAACCTGGACATGAGTTGTTGGCCTTGGGATTCAAAGATATGCCATCATAATGATCATGAGAAGTCAGCGGACATTAGATGGAGATGTGATATGTAATTGTGACGAAACGGACGACCTCTTCGCGATCTTGGTTTCACTCCGGCAGTATCGGTACATTTGTGGTACTGATTTTTATTATTTGCTCTCAATTGTCGCACTTTTCTTTCTGTCTTTGCTTGAGTGGCAAATATTTTGTAGGTGCAAACATTTGTTGACACTCCTCTCTGTGATGTCACCTGTTTGTTACCCGGTCATCCTAACTTGCAGTGAGCAACTGAGATAAGATAGTCGCCGGCGTGTTTAGATTGAACCGCTGATAAGACAACTCGTTTGGTAACCCAGATGGGCAGACATGGAGTTTTTGCGTACTCATACGACAGATAACGAGATTACTGTCTGTGCGACACATGTGGGCAGACAAGTGTGACATAATCGCTTCTGGGCCGACTTGTTATGACAACATTACTTTCTAATAAAGTAATAAGCATTACAGCTTACACATGTTGTCATGTGAGTTCCCCGATTTGTCTGTAAGTTTGTACACAAGGACATCGGACATCATATTACCATATATGGGAGAGTTGACCTCTGCCTTACGTTCAAAATTATCCGATATCGGAATATTTTTTAAATCATCACACCCTATCCGCATGATTTGAAATGATTGGATCTTTCTGATTAGATTCATAACAACAATGCACGGGAAGATAGGAATATAGTCTGACAATTTAATTTCACTGTGAATTTCACGCTCGCCAAGACAACATCAGACCAGAGTGAAGATTAGATTCATAATTCCTTTTTTTAACCGGACCTTTTATTGGAGAACCAAATAAGACTTACAAAGCACATGAAATCTCTACATTTTAATAAGGAACACCGGGACAAGGAAACTGAAGAAAGACACAGAGTCAGAGGAAATTGAAGTTAAAATTAACGACACCCCAGACGCGTGTAATAGGCCGATTCAAGTCTCTTTTATTCATCTGAGCAAAACGTCTGTGACTCAGGATTGGCGTAAGTTGTGATTTACATTTCATATGTTATTACTAACATGTGAACTAACACATATATGTATACATTACCATGTGAAGTCTAATGGGTGAAACTCGCTATTGGATGTCAAAGTCATTTGAGGCTGGCAACCTCAGCGTATAAAATGATGATTCATAAACCACCACTGCACGGGCTGGTGATTGCTTTATTGCTAGTTTCGTAAAGAGAACTAAAAGCATAAAGCAGTTCCAGGTTCCCTATGGAGCAGTGAGGGAAAGATGAAATAAATGATGTACATTCTACGTATAATACTTACATTTTCAAAGCAGTGTTAATGTCCCTATAAACATAGTCACTTTAAAATTAATGTAAGTTTTCAAGCTTAAACCAGTGTAAATGTCTATGTGAAAATATTCATTTTAAAGTAATGGAAGTTTCAAACTTTTCAATCAGTGTAAACATAAATGAAAACATATTCAATGTATATTATGAACACTTTTCAATCATTGGAGCTGTATATGTAAACAGACTTTATCTGTATTATTAACCTTTTCATTTAAATATAAAGTAACTATGAAAGCTATTCTATTTAAATGTAAAGAAAGTTTGTCCCGAGGGATTAAATTTAATTCTCATCGAGGGTTAAGTCTAAGTAATTGGGATGGTGGTATGGGAAGATAGGAACCCATAACTATGGGGTTGGAAAACACCATACTCAGAAGAGCGTTTCGTTCTATTCTTTACCATAGTTATTGGTGGTACCAGCAGAAAGTACTATCTCTGGAACAAGAAGGGAACAGTGGCCTAAGCTTTAAGACGAAGGACGCACGTGGTAGACTCTCCTTGACGTTTCTGGGAAACGAGCTACCTCCGACAACCTTGATCAGAGACGAGTGGGAACAGAGTGAAAAGAACCAACCCATAAGAAGGAGCAGAACCGTCATTGGCAGCTAAGTTCAAATATATGCTGCCACTTGAACTTCTTGTAATATCTCACATTACCTAAAGACTGTGAGGATAACTTTTCTTGATCCATAACTATTCAAATTATTTCCAACTGTTAAAACCTAAAGTGATTATTAAATTTTGTTATTTGTTATGTTACAAATTTAACTTCGATTTAATAATTTTAAAGTTACTGCATGTTTGTTTCAGTCAAATTACTACACATACTCTAAACAGAGCTATACTAAAATAATATAATTCCACGGAGTAAATCAGGGGTGGGGGCTTAAACGAGCTGAACTTAAGGAGTGCTTAAATCCTTCACAAAAGCGTCGGCAGAATTACAGAGTTAACATACTCAGCCAAAGCAGTATTGTTATCGCTTATTCTGAATATCTTGTGAAGACTCCCTTTGTAATAGAAGTGTCATCACCCTTCTATCTACATCTCTGCCAAGAGTAATCTTGTGCGAAGGTAGATACTTTGAAGTCCATGTTAGATAGTTTTGTCCACCGTTGAACCACTACTGCAAAGCAGGGGAGGCAATACCGTCACAATCTATCAGCACATACACACACACAAATGTAATTCACCCATTTCCCTTTAGCTCCCCGAGGAGCATAGGCCTTCAACAAACACATGCCAAGTCTTCCTGTCCTGTGCCATCCCCTCAAGTTGTTTCTATGTTTTCCTCATCATTTTCACCTCTGTATCCAGTTCTCTTCTCCATGTGTTTTTGGTCTACCTCTGCCTCTCTTTCCCTGTGGATTCAAGAAGAAGGACTGCCTTGTAATGCTATCAATAGGTCTCCTCAATGTGTGTCCTATCCATCGCCATCTTCTCAACTCTTGTTTTACTGCCACATTTGTGACTTTGTCATACCATTTCAGTCCTTCTATTCTACGCAAGCACCCGTTTATAAAAGTCTGTAGCTTTTTGGTTGTTGTTTTTTTTTTTTTACTCTCCATGTCTCAGAGCCATACAAGAGGACTGACTTGACATTTGAGTTGAAGATTCTTATTTTCGTGTTGGGCTTGATTTCTCTTGTTCACCATATGTTTCCCAATGCAATGAATGCTTCTCTTGCTTTTTGTATTCTTATTTTGTCCCTCCAACTCTGTCTAAATTACTGCCAAGATATGTGTGCGATTCTACATCCCTTAGTGGTGTTTCTTCAAGTTCAATCTTGTTGTCATTTCTTGCATTTATTCTCATAATCTTTGTCTTTTCCCTGTGTATTTTCATGCCCACTTGTTGTGACCTCTCATCGAGAATTTTCATTTTCTCTTGCATCTGATTATGGTTATAGGACAGAAGAGCCAAGTCATCTGCAAAATCCAGATCATCAAGCTGTTTAGTTGGATTCCACTGGATTCCATTTCTGTTGTGTGATGTCGATGTTTTCATAACCCAAACTATTGCTAGTAAGAAAAGAAATGGAGACAAGAGGCATCCCTGTCTCATTCCCGTTCTAATCCAAAACGGTTCTGTAAGCTGTTCTTCATGAAGAACTCTACATGTCATGTCTTCATAGGTCTACTTTATTAAGTTAATGATCTTCATGGGAACTCCATAATGCCTCATCAATTTCCAAAGTGATTCTCTGTCTACACTGTCAAATGCCTTCTCATAGTCCACGAATCCGATGTATAGTGGTGAATTCCATTCCAGACTTTGTTCAACTATTATTCTCAAAGTGGCTATCTGGTCTGTACAGGATCTGTTTTGTCGAAAACCTTCTTGTTCATCTCTCAGTTGCTTGTCTATGGACTCTTTTAATCTCTCAAGGATGATTCTGTTTAATACTTTTCTTGGCACTGATAGTAACATTATTCCTCTATAATTTGTGCACTCTTGTAAATGTCCCTTGTTAGGCAAATTGACCAGATAACCTTCCTTCCATTCTGGTGGTATTTCCTCTCTCTCTCTCCCAGACTTTGTCAAATTAGTTTGTATAATATCTCTGTAGCGGAATCAATATCTGTTTTTGATGGCCTCTCAAAGAGAGTGAAATAAAGTGAAGTGAGTATACAAGTCTAGTATTACAGACTTGTCTCCCATCAAGGTGGGATAAATAATTTATTTAATTTTTCAGGTCTGATCTCACATAGTTAGACATAATGTCTACATTCCATTACTTTGTTGAGCAAGGGAAGTCCCTTGGCATGACTGGAGATAAATTAGAAGAATTTGTGATGGGCGAATATTACAAAGCTCAGGAGGCTGAAGATAAAAAGTTAGATAGAGATGCTGAAGAGAAAAGGATGCAGTTGGATAGAGAAACTGAAAATAGAAGAATTCAGCGGCAAAGAGAATTTGAGGAGAGAATGAAAAAACAAGAAATGGAAAACGAAGGGAGACTCTTAGCTGTGGAGCTGAAAAAAAACGATAAATGAGCTTCAAAGTGATAAGAAAGCTCTTACTGATAAGTTATCAGCAATGAATTGTGAAAATGCTACATTGAAGAGTGAAGTGACGGCTTTAATGAAAAATAATAAGGAATTGTGTCACTCTGCTCTTAAACAGAAAAAAGAGTTAGAAGTTGAAGTGAGCTCAATGAAGAACAATCATCTTTGTAAAGAACAGTCTCTTATTAGTGAGCTAAAGCAAGTCAAAATGGACTATGAGAAATTAAAGATTGAAACTAAGAGACAGGAGAATGACTTACATAAAGCAAACTTGGAACTTGCTAGTGCGCAAGATATGTGTTGCGAATTAAAAGCTCAGGCTAGACAAGACAAGAAGTCTTATGAAGAAATAATTCTGAAGTTAAGGAATGAAGTGGATTTTTTACGAAGTACTGCTATAAAGAAGAGTATGGAATCTCTGGAGGAGATTAAGGTGTTTAAGAATAAGAAGGATATTGAGATTCAGTCACTACAACTGGAGTTAACACAGTTGAGAGCGAAGAAAGAAAAGGATGAGAAAGTTGATGAACTTAGGACTACTCATCATAGTGCTATGGAAGCACTTAAACTTGAACTTGTTCAAGAGAGAGCTAAGACTATAGAGAATATCCAAATCCACCATCAGGAAATTAAGAACCTTGAATTGGAAAATGCATCTCAAAAGGAGAAGTTGGGAAACGATCTTAAAGATAGGATGGTTAAAGAGAAGACTCTAACTTCACAGTTAGATGACTTAAGGTTAGATTGCAACAGACTTCATGTTAAAGTCAATGAGAGAATTCATAAAGCTGTTGTTAGAGAGAAAGCTGTTGCAGAAGTAGAAATTGCAAAACTTCGCAACAGAATTGATGGTTTATTGGATATTGTTTTGAACAACAGGATGTTGTCTACTAATAAGGTGAATGGATTTAAACACAAACCTGAGGGTCAACATGTTGCTAATGCAAAGAGCCAGTCACATGCACTCAATGCTCATAGTAACACTAAGCTTCTTCTTCTTCTTCTTCTGCGTTCGGTTTGTAGTCATGCTAAATCTGCAGGCCTGTCGCCAGGACGAAGTCCACAGTCTTTTCCAGGTCGGCGCGGCAGCCCCATAGCTTCTGCTGGAGCTCATCACCTTTTGGCCAGGTCGCACGTCGCAATTTATCATGGGTTGGACAGTTCTGGAGAATGTGTTCTGGAGTCTGGATATCAGTTCCACATGGGCATTCATTCGTGTGGGATATCTTGAGGCGATAGAGATGTCCAAGTAATCTGCAGTGACCAGTTCTCAGGCGGAAAATTGTCGTCTGTTGGTATCTGTTTAGATGGTGGATTGGGTCATCTCTGTATATATCCCCTTCCTCCTTCCACTGATTTTTGTACTTGTTGTGGATGATGGTTTTTGCTTCCCGATAGGGCAATGGGTGGCTGTATTGTTCCATTTTACTGCCACTTCTTGATAGAGCATCTGCTTTCTCATTACCAGCGATTCCACAATGGGCAGGTAACCACTGAAGGGCAATGGTTGATGACCTTTTGATGATGTTAAGCTCAGATCTGATCTCATTCATCATGTTATCATTTCTGGTGTTTTGTATTGATTCAAGTAATGATCTACAGTCAGTGAAGATTACTATCTTAGCTTGTGGCTGCTGTTCTATATGTGAACAAATCTTTTCGTGGCAAATATAGTTTCCCACGAAATAACGATACTGCCTCTAATGGGAGTTGGCGTCAGGCCAACAAAAGTAAATTAAGTGTCAGTCTTTTGGATCACGGTGAGGATTTTGATAAATGTCATGACAAGATTCCTCAGAAAAACCGTGCATCGACTTTTCAAATTTCTGATAAGTTGGTAAAAGAAAACAAAACTATTAGTATCCATCGTACTCAGCTCAGTCAGTACGATGTACCTATTAAGAGCATTGCTACAGGCAAATATAACAACAATTCTGCTAGAAGAGATAATCGTGATTGTGGACAATACCAAAAGCGTCCATCACGTAATGGTTCTTCTTCAAAGAACTGGAGGCAATTTAATTGTCCTCAACATTTTGGCCCCAGTGACTATAGAAATTTTGATAAAGGTTATCAACATTGTAATAATTGTTCTCCAGGACAACAAAAACCATCAAATAGATATTTTATTCAGAAGAGAAATAACAGTCATAACTATGTTAACTGGAGTTCAAATAAGAGCAATGGGCTCAACAGAGATAATAATTTTGATAGATCTTGTTGTGATGGTAGATCTCAACATGAATCTACTTAACTCTCATGTCTAGATCTCATAATATATAACTAGATTTAAGTCTGATCTTTAACATCATATTGACACATGTGTTTTCACATAAGTTCCGTTAACTGAACGCGCCAAACCTTTCACTGCTTTCTCAACACCTAGGGGTTTGTATCAATGGAATTGTATGCCTTTCGGGCTGATGAACGCCCCAGCTACTTTCGTACGCATGATGCGTCGAATTCTCTCATATCGTACAGACGTCACCGCATACTTGGACGACATCTGTCTTTTCAGCGATACTTGGGAAGATCACTATTCGGGTTTAAATGAGTTACTGTCTACTCTACGTGAGCATAATTTGACTGCAAAACCCTCTAAAGCCTTTGTTGGGTTTAGTGAAACCTCTTTCCTAGGTCATCGAGTTGGTCATGGTCTATTGAAGACAGAGGACCAAAACATTTCTAAGATATTAAATATCTCCGTTCCTAAAACAAAAAAGCAAGTGCGTAGTCTCTTGGGATTAATACAATTCTACGGAAGATTCATTAAGAATCTGTCCTCCATTATGGCACCTCTTTCAACTTTATTGAAAAGATGTTCTCCTAATATGGTGCGCTGGTCCCAAGAATGCCAATCTTCATTGGATCAGATAAAGAATTTGTTCTCATCTCCTCCTATCTTACGACTACCATCGATTGATAAGACTTTGTCCTTCGTAGTGATGCCTCTTCCACTGGGATCGGGGCGGCACTTATGCAGGAGTATTCAGGAACTCTGCATCCTGTGATGTATATCTCTAGGAAATTGAATGCGGCAGAAAGGAACTATTCGGTTCTAGACCGTGAATTGTTAGCTATGGTCTGGGCCATTCTTAAGCTACAAAGATTCCTTCTAGGTGCGCATTTCATTGTGGAAACCGACCAAAAAGCTCTTACAGCTATGCAGAACAAGGATTTGAAGAGCTCGAGATCTACTCGATATGCTATTGCTCTTCAACCTTTTCATTTCACGGTGCGGGCTATCCGTGGTTCGGATAATGTGATGGCGGACATACTGTCTAGATGCCCACATGATTCCACTTAAGTCTTGTGTCCTAGATTTCATGATACATTTCCAGACTCATGTCTGTTCATAATATACATTAATACATTTGTTTCACCTTAGATTAGTAAATTGATTGTTTTCTTTCTCTATTACTATCTTTGGTGTAATGTCGAAGGTTCAGGTTAACATAAAATAAAGGCCCCAAAAAAAATAAGAAAAGGAAAAATGTTAAAATGGCCACATATAATATTTAAATAATTTTGTAATGACTATAGTGCATTATAGCATGTTACTAATTAATGTCATTTATATTGTTCTCAGTGCAAACTAGTACCAAGTACGGAGCGCTTGTGAGAACCATGATGACGCCATACCTTACTTTTGTTCAAGAAATCGCAGCACTTATTTGTATATAATATACTTCTATTGTTAGATAATGTGTAAGGAATTTAACAAATTTGGTCATGTCCATCCATTACATACATTAATGGTATAACATTGTAATTTGTATATTGATATGACTTCTTGAGATAGATTGTCATTGGTCATTGCTATGATTATATTATTGCATAATTGTTTTATAGTTATGTAATTTTTGTTAGTATCGCCAGCAACTGAGGTTTCTTTGATGGTACCTTCCCGAAGATATTTTCTATTATTTGGTGAGATGATTTGATTCTCTCCGGTTGATTCTTTCATTGACGCATTATTCATGTGTCATGAGCTTGTGGTATCTTGCTCATTGATGTATTTTAAAAAAATGGGTCATTTTTTTATACGGGGGGTGCGGTAGTCTGTTGCTGTCGTTTTTGACGGAGTCATAATGGGTAAATCTATTTTATACTTTTGTCGTTTTGACGGAGTCATATAGGTAAATCTATTTAATACTTTTGTTGTAAAACTTTGTTGGTCAAAGTTGGATAATTGGGTATTAACTTCTATGACAGGTTGTTTAAATGGTTATCTTCTCTTTCTTTCAATCGTTGTCATGATCTGTCTGAACGATGCTCATTTTTATGCTGTCTAGGCATGCGCAGAGTTCTGAGCGCGAACTGTGACTTCCGTCATCTAGATTGGGATCTGGGCTGTCGGACGACGATGTCCGTTGTGTTTTCCTCTAGATCATCATGGGGATTGGAAAGTTTCGATATGACTGAAATGTCAATGTTTTCCCCAGTGATTGTTTGTTAAAGGTGTATCCGGAAGATTCTGTATGAAGGTAAATGACATTCTTATTACTATGCCTTTGGCTGCAGAACATTTGAAATTACCTATCTGTCGAGTGAAGCTCACAGATCTTGAGAGACAGAATTTCTTCTTTGCTTCTAGTTCTAGCCAAATGAGACTATATGTTTTCAAGTGAACAGAAGACTAATGATGATGATAAATTATTGTGGACGCCACGGGTTGGCGCTATATATATATATGTTTAGCATGGTTTGATCGTGCCTGCTAAAAAAGGATACACAGCTGTCTACATATTGAGGCCCTGTATTACGGCCAATATTTTCAGCAAGAGGAAATATACCTGGCGAGCTATGCCAGCTGAATAACAGCCTTATGTATTATTGCTACGCAATTTAGGAGCTCGTTGGTTGGACGACAGAGCTAATTAAGTACCTGACGCGCTGAGTCAATGGTACGGAAGCTACATTACATATTGTAACATTAGGACAGATGATGTTTGATGTAGGATGCAAGCCTTTGATTACCAGACATGTAACAGTCATTTATTATCTATGTGAAGTCCTTGATCTCGTCGATTTGACTGTCCTGTTGATGCTACAGTCAGTTTCGTAAATAAATGTTTGAAACGTGCCAGCAGTCTTCGATTCATCATTGACTACTGCATGTGAATGTATGGGTGCATTACTGACTTTACTAAGAGCCTCAAGCATTCGTGTTTTCGTCTACACCCACACTCAGCACATCATAATACCAATATCACAGATCTACAACATGCACGCTGTTTACTGTGAGTGATCATAGTACCCCTGGCAGTGCCTCACTCTGGTGGCCGTTACATTCCTGGCCGTTACATAACAGACGGTTACAGGTTTCTGTTGTTATCCATGCTTTGTGCTGATGTTCTCTTTTTCTCAGTACTTCTTCACATGTCTCGTTCCATATATTTTTTACTTGTTGCCGGTGGTCTTCTGTATCTGTTTCATCTTCCAGCTGTTGGAGTACTTGGTATTTGTTGGATACTGTGATTGAAAATTTTTCTCTTATTTCCTGATTTCTTAGATATCCTACATTATACTGTTTATAACTATGTGCTGTTGTAAATTTCTTGAGTTTTAATTTTGTTTTAGCCAACAGAAGATGGTGGTCTGATACATCTGCTCCTCTACATACTTTCACATCATGCAATGATGACCTAAACTTCTTGCTTATGCATATGTGATCAATCTGATTCTCAGTTCTGTGGTTTGGTGATATCCATGTTGCTTTATGTATTCTTTTATGTGAAAATATGCTTCCACCTATAGCTAGTTGATTTGAAGCACAGAAGTTAGCCAATAGTTCCCCATTCTCGTTCATCATACCTAATCCATGCTTTCTTCAAAGCCGGTGTTGTCTGTTCCTATTTTCGCGTTTAGGTCCCCCATCAAGATTGTGATGTCCTTTCTTTTCTTTATGTCCAAGACATTTTGTAATCTGGTGTAAAAGTTTTCTTTTTCAGATTCTTCTTTATCATGTGTTGGTGCATAACACTGGATGATGTTTATATTTACTTTCTTTTTGGCTGATTTAAACCTTGCTGTTATAATTCGGGGTCTCATTCTATAAGTGCCTATGTTCTTCCCTAGATGGCATTATAGCCACCCCTTCACTGTGGTGGGCTCTTTCCTCCTCATGTCCTGAGGACAACTCCATTTCTCCTGTGATCAATCTCCTCTTCTCTATGCCCTTCCACCGTGTCTCGCAGAGACCCAGAATATCAATACTGTAATTTTTCATTTTCGCTGCTACCTGTGCAGTTTTCCCTTGATCACATAGAATGCGAACATTCCAGGTGCCAATCCTGGAGATTTTTCTAGACGAAAAAAGGTTATTCGGCAACCCAGACTCCTTTCGGCTTTCTCTGGGTTGCTTCATGCGCCTCCTTTCCACAGGACCCTCTTCTGTCTTGGGCGGCTGAGTTGATTTATATTCTGCATTTGACTTGTCCATGTTTGTTGAAGTTTTTTGGTAAAAAAGTTTTTTACGGGATGGGGTAACCAGCCCATGCCCAACCCCCCTTAGTCGCTTTTTACGACATGCATTGCAGGGTACAGTTTTACTATTCTTTGCTCCCCCTTCGGGTCCCGGTAACACACGGGTGGAGGAGCACACGCCTTCGACTCATACTTTCCCAGCCTTCCTGCCCTGTGCCATCCAGTCAAGGTCATTCCATGTCTTCTTTAGCACTGTCATTTCTATGTCCATTCTCTTCTCCGTGTGTTTTTAGATCCCTCTCTACCTGTCTTGGTATGACCTTGAGTCGAGAACAAATTTTTTGAGTCTTAAATGACTATTCTTAACCCAATTCTTGCCAAATTCTCAACCCTTTCAAAATAACAAGGGTTCTTTTTTTGTTCGTTCGTTGCACTGGGAATTCCTGAACAAAGACCACCTTGTAATGCTATCAATAGGTTTTCTTAATGTATAAACACAAATGTCGACTCACCAACTATTCTCGATGGTGCAATTGACTGGAAGATGGCAGCGGCCGTACCAAGGCAAGATACCTACCCCGAAATCAGTAGAAAGTCTCAAAGACGACCAGATACAGCACTGCACTCCTCTTCCTTGTTCTGGATTGTAATGAAACATCTAACTTTGCTACTTGAATCAAGAAAACCTTCATTCTGCTACTATTCCATCCCTGAGAATAGACTGTTTGTAATGTAGGATAAGCTATTGCTTGTGTTCTAGCAACATTGTCCCATTAAGTATTTTCATTGGGACAAGGGGTGGGGAGATAACTTCTGATGTTCAGATTACTCTATAGCAGAGTTTTTCAACCGAGGCTCCACGGAACTCTAAGGTTCCGCAACGCAAGAGATCACGATTGAAAATAAACTATAATAATAAACGTTTTTTTTTTTTTTACTTTGAGCGCCGGACGATGTTAGCGCTCGCAGTAGTGGACAGTGACTGAGCAGCCCCGTATGGCAATGTGCAATATGACCCTGTTCTCTCTTGCACATACCATATTTCATTAGCATCTTGTATAGTAGAAATTTGTGATACCACTTTTAAGTCTATCTGGATAAGGTTAAAAAAAAAAAAAAATAATCAAGTAGGAAATTTAAAAGAAAAACTGAAGTTTCATCTACGTACATACTGACTTGCCATAGATATCTTTTGTGAGGAGGGGAGACTACACAAATAGAGTAGGCTAATATGTTGGCCAAAATAAACAGGTCCACAGAAAAATAAAATCATTCTCTACTCAGAAGACTATTGACAGATTTTATTGGACTATTATATTTACAACTTTCTGATCACGCTAACGTACCATGGGATGTAGATGTAATCATTTTTATGCAAGGATTCCTTGAGGCCTGACAATTATTTCAAGGGTACCTCCAGGTTAAGAAAGGCTGTGCTCTATCTATGCAGAGTTTCCTATCGTCGTAAAAACAGTCTTGGTATGACCTTTAGCTAAGAACAAATGGATTATTTAAGACGATTTTTCAGGGGAACAATTCCTGGAAAAAAGAGAGAACAAAGACACGACCTGCACGGAAAACTTTTATTCTATTTTTACAAGCAAATAACCCACCAAAATATGGTGAGATATAATTATGTTGTGTTTTCTCTGTTGCATGTTGTGATGACAAGACTAATTCTTCACTGGTTATTTCATTCATTTTCCATCAGAAGTCAAACAATGACACATAAAGTCTGTGATGTGTTAATGACACACCTCTGTCTAATATATAAATATATAGATGGAGATACTTATTCATACTTACCGAAATGTACGCTGCTTAATATTTAATATAAAATGGGGAAAATTCCAGATATTTTGTCAGAACAACAGGCACACAATTATTTCTGAAACAAAATGGCCGTTAACAAATGGAAAGAATGCACATTTTTTCCTTCTTCCTTATTCACTTGCAGACGACTTGCAGACTTGCAGACTTGCAGATTAACGATTAATAAAGACAGTAGTCAGAACAAGGTTCCTGACATCTCCAAACAGTTTTTCGTGGAGAGAAATACATTGTTGCCATATGCTACTCCGTTAATTGCTGTATGCTGGGCAGGATTGCAGCAGGTGATCGTCTGTCATAGAGCTGATGCCACAGGTGCAGAGATCTCTAGTACCAATCCTGTACTTGTGGTATATAAATGATACCTCAATGTCTCCTGTGTGTAGCTGGAAAATGCTGACTAGGTCTTGCCTAGACAGCTGATGATAGGCATCCATTTTTGTTTATGGCCTGGGTGTTCTCTTTCTCATTTTGACTTGACATGTTTTTGCCATTTCACAAGTTGTCCCTATATCATTTTGTTGTTATCGCTTCACTTTCCTTGGCAAGTTTGTCTGCATCTTCGTTACCTGGAATGCTGCGATGGGATGTCCATCCACTGGACTGGTGCACTTGTTGGCCAGGCTTTCAAGACATTTTATCAGATCTTTTAATCCCTTATAATGGTGGCTCCTCAGAGCTGTTATTTCTGAGAGGGCATTTGTAAAAATTAATATTTGTTTTCCTGCTTGTGCTTTGCATTCCATAAGAGTTTCCACTGCCTGTTTCAGGGCTTCTGCTTCAGCATTGAAGTTACTGCTGTATTTGCCAGTGGCTATTGCCATGGAGTAGGTTCTATTCTTTAATTTAATGAGGATGCTAGCCCTTCATTTTCAATTGCATTTTTTGCTAAACCATCAATATATGCATGTGTTCAATTTTTGGTCAATATACTTGGCTGTTATATGCTTTCTTTGTATTTCTGTCTGAGTTTCTTTGCTTTTGATGCCTGGAATATCAGATTTTAGCTCAGGAAAGCATCTTCTTTTTTCACAGTGGGATAGTTTTCTGCACAGAAAATCTTAGGGAGAGGAATGATTAATACCAGATTAAGTTGGCACCTCAAAGAGAAATAAATTCTTTTGAAACAACAAGCAGGCTTCAGGCATCACAGGTCCACAGAGGATCAAGTCACCTATATTACACAGGAAATAGAAGATGCTTTCCAGGAAGGAAAACATACATTACCAGTTTGGGTAGACATGGAGAAAGCATTTGATATGTTCTGGAAAGATGGGCTCAGGGTTAAAATGCTTAAATATGGAGTTTGTGAAACAATGTACAACTAGATGAGACTATATCTGACAGACAAGAGTGCAGGTGCATGGACAGACCAGCAAAAGGACAACAATTGAGCAAGATGTCCTTACACTCTTCCTTTATATACAGTTGACATTCAAAAATCCGGCCATCGATAATCCGGTTCCTTCAGATTTCCGGCATGGATTTCGGAGAACATTTTTAAATTTACCGCGTTGGCGCGCCACTGTTTTCTGGAGTCGTTTATGTTTTGATGCAGCTGTTGGGTCCTGCTTGCACGTGTTAACAGGCGTTCCTGCTCATTCCTTCTGATTTTATCATTTATTTGCTGCAGTATAGCCCCATTATGGATTCAGCAAATAAAAGAAGTGGTGTAAAACGTAAACATCGTGCGTTGTCGATCGCATTAAAATTTCATTTGCTTTTCATTTAGTTTTTAATTTTCTTTCTTTAAAGGACTGTACAGGTAGTCATTTTCTGTTAAATATATACAGCATATATAACCATTAAAAATCCGGCATTTTCAAAAATCCGGCACTCCTTAGGTCCGGAGGTTGCCGGATTTTTGAATGTCAACTGTATATATATATATATATCAACATCACAAAAAACATTCATAAGAATGTACACAATTCCATCTTTGCTGACGATCTGGCCATGTGTACTTTAGAAGAATACATCACCACAGCAAGAGTGTGCATGCAGTATACACTGCTAGCCCTTGAAAGCTGGTCAAGAAGGTGACTGCTCTAAATCAAAGAACAAAACACACTATTTTGAATTTGTCAAACAAACCACAGCAAGCAAAACTACTACTAAATGAACAAATTAGCTGGTATCACACAGGTTGCTGATGAGAACATCTCACAAAGCTGTACACAGGCAGTCAGGCCTGTTATGGAATATGGCATCACAGCCTGGTCCATAGCAGCAAAGTCAAATTTTGATAACAGAATCCAAAACCAAGCAGCGTTTATCATAACAGGGGCCCTAAATTCCACGAAAATCATCCACATGGAAAACAATACAGGGCTACAGTCAGTGGGAAGACAGATGTGACCAGCAGTTTTACAAGCTGAATTTTTTTAATCAGCTTGCAGTTTAGTTTCCACACCACGCTGCTCTGCTTTTTCATAAAGATTGACAGAACACTTTAGACCAGGGGTCGGCAACCAGTCGATCCCGATCTACTGATAGACCCCAGTGGATGATTTGGCAGATCTTTAGGCGACACTAAAAAAAGAAAGACTTTTTAAACCAGGGAAATTTTGAACTGGATCTCTCCCACATGCATTTAAAGTCAGTCATTTTGGGAGCAAAGGTACTTTTTCTGTATTCCCAACGAAAACTCTCGAGCTGACTACTACAATATATTCGTGAACTGCATGAGATAGGAACACGATCTTTTCTTTGTAAATTTATCGTTCTTCCCCCCCCCCCCCCCCCCCAAAAAAAAAAAAATTACCCGCACACGCACATATATAATGGTAGATCTTCAGAGGGCTCAGTGTTACTAATGTAGATTCTAAAAGCTACTAGGTTGCCGACCCCTGTTTTAGACACTTCCATAAATCTGTCCCTGACAATTTCACAGTGATACCACACAAAACAAAAAATAAAAACTGAAAATGTCATCAAAATACCGCTGAAAAATAGCAATATTCAGGTTTATTTTTATAAGAATTTCACGAATCAAATTACAAATGGAACTATTTTTTTAAAAAGACATTACAAATGATATGGTGTGAATGAGAACATAATGATATGAATATACTACCACAATGATATGATCAAGGAAAACCAATGTATTAATTATTTTCCTATTTTAAAGTAAAGAAGGATGATTGGTACACCTCCACAGAATTGGATGAAGATAAACTGAATGGGCTGAAAATATTGATACCAGACTTTAAAACAGCAGACATACCTGAACTAACTGGAAGCAAACATAATTTGGGCATTTTATTTTTGGATAACCAAATACTGAACAATCTTTAAAAAAGAAATTAAAATTAAATACTGTATGTAAACAAAAAAGAATTTGATGTGCGTCGTATGTCCAAAATGTTTGTGTCATGTGGTCATTCAAAGTTCTTTAGCCAAGCTGTATCATTCTGAAAACAAGAAATGTCACCTGATGTGTTCTACTGTTTGTGCCTTATAATGACTTCCCTGTTTCACCTTTACATGAACAGAATCTTCCAGTGCTGCATTATTCACACACCTCAAATATTTCAATCCAAATTCAAAGATGAGGTAGAAACATTAAAAACAGTTACAAAAACAACCACGGACAAAGAGTGATAATACAAAAGCCCCACAGATCACTATCAGAAGTGTCCTAAGGAATCACAAAAACAATGAACTAGATGGCCTGTCTACAGCACATTTTGAAATTAGCAATACATTTTAACACATGAAAGCACAATGTAAGATATAAGAGAAAGTAGACAGATTTGCTAAAACATGATAAACAAAGCTAACTGGAGACAGATCAAAATATGAAATATTAAAGAAAATTTTTTTTTAATGGAGGCTAAATAAAAGTGGCACACAGAGCACCCTGAATCAGATAAAACCAAAGCATACGATCCCTTACCCAGGAATGACACAGTGGTAATATTCTAGGCAAGATCCAGCCAAGGAAGAGTTAAATATCACTTATGCAACAAGTGAAAAACTTGAAAGATACATGCCCAAGTGGGGAACACAAGGTAGAAGGTGTAGCTTTAAGAGTGCCAGCTCCATGAGAGAATCAGTCTAGCAGCCTGGTCTTCAACTCCCATTTTTAGTTGTTTACCAAGGTCAAGGTATTAGAATGACCCTTCATTACAGTAACACAATAAATATCATTGTACATGAAATAATTCAATTTATGAGAAAAATGTCAGTAAATAAATTTTTCATACATTCTGAGCATAAATATTGAAACATAGCGACTACTTCCACCATGGCAAGTCAAAATCTGAACATCAAATAATGTGTCACAATTACAACACACTGACCACAGCAATCTGGTCATCTTTTGATTCTCTCAAAATGAACAAGGATAATATTTTGGGGGAAACTACGATCATAAGATCACAAAGACAAAATAGTATATTGTGAAATGTACAAGAACATAGATTTGACTCAGAGTGAGCACTAATAAGCATTGGCAATCTGTCACATGTACACACAAAAATTATCTCCCTGGCACATTCCTGCACTGTCACTAGATATTTAACTTTTAAAACAAAAATATTCAGCACCGACCACAAATAGCCACAGTGTTAAATCTCAGAATAAAGCACCAATGTTAAAGCTACGGCAGACAATCTAATCCAGGTCATCCCACACAAGATCTCAATGTTAAAGTACCAACCAAACTCTACAACTCCAGTCATTAATTCTAATTATTCAGTGCCAAACCTTTAAACGAAAATGGCGCTTGATGGTCCATGCCAAACGCAACTGTTCTGTACTAACCCCATGAAGTATTGACGCTAAAGTTCCGGTAGCATGTCCAATGATCCAGCACCACATCACAAGTTTCAGTAATAAACTCTTGTACCAAGAAACAAATCTTTAGATGCATTATCAACTCTCAAATATAGTATCAAGATGTCTTTCACAAGCCTGTGTCAGTTTTTGGTACAAAGTATACAATGGAAACATCCATTGAAACAGGCACCATTTGAAAAGAAATTACAATAACAGCAAGTAGACAAAATGCAGGGCAGCGGTATCAAAATCTGTGAATGTAACAATGTGATCAAAGACTTCTCCTTTCAACTTAAGACATTTCAGTTCATCCACCTCAGAATCTTGAAATGAGAAGTGGTATCACAAGAAAGGTCCTTCAAGGATGGCCGTCAAATAAGGGGACTTGAAGGATGGTTTCCAAGGTGAATTCTATAAATTTATGAACAACAATTATCTAATACACGATGGAACAAAAACCAAATATGGGGCAGGTACTAAGACGGAACACCACAGTGGAGAGTAATGGGAAGGGTTTTTTAAGGAAACCTGGGGAAAAACCCCCCAAGAAAGGAACTAAACAGAAAGACAAAAACCTGGAATGAACTGAGTCGGCCCACAATAGACAGGTCGAAATAAAAACACTGGTTGGTGCCTTGGATGTGCTTCAACAGTAGTTAGGTGAAAAGAAGCATCATTGTTAAAATCAGAGACAATACAATCTCTGAAGGACTGAGCACTAGACTGGAACCAGGCCAGGAGGAAGACAGCTGATAGGATATTATGGCACTCTCTCCGGCAAACCTCTACACCTCAGGGTAGAAGAGGAAAGACAATAAAAATATTTCAGTTTTATCTCACAGCAGCCATTTCAGTTTGGGCCACAGGCAACCAGGTAACAAGAAAACCTGAATTTTTCATTAAAAACCAGTTTCAGCAATACAATAGCGTCTATTAATGAACTTGTGCCTTTGAGTAATTTTTTTTGGCACCAAGTTTTACTTTTAACATAGTCTGGAATTGTAGGCCTGAATAGTCCAGAGTGTAAATAATAAATCTACCTTTTATCTGACAAGCATATAAAGAAATGTGGTTATAGGGGGGTTAAAGAGTTGGGTCTGGGACATAATCCTGGCAGTTATAATCTTCATAAGCCAAAATAATGACAAGTCAAAAGATATAATACGGACACCCTAATTACTCTTAATACCAACAAATAAATTGAAAAAAAAACCAAATGGACATTTGAAATTTGATTTTATTCAGTAATTTATACGAGAGGCGTTCAGAAAGTAATGCACCACATCGTTTTTCTCAGCTAATAATGAAGATAGAAGCATGAAATTTTGCACACTTCAAATATGACATGTGCCTATTGTGTACACCAAATTGCACTTCAAATATGACATGTGCCAATTGTGTACACCAAATTGCACCACAATCGGCCAAATAATACGGCTGCCCTAAACCGTTGAGCGTGTTAGCAACTTGCGTTATAAGCAGCGATTTGTGATAGAATTTCTCGTTGCAGAGAAGGAAACTGTTGTGAACATTCACAAGCATCTATGTGATGTGTATGGAAGTTTTGCAGTCGACAGGAGTACAGTCAGTCGCTGGATTCAGAGAATCAAAGAATCAGGAAGTGGAGATATGGAGCTCCTTGATCGGCCGCGCTGTGGACGTCCTGCCACAGCCACCAACGCAGAAATGTTGAAATGCACTGAGGGCATTATTCTTACTGATAGGCGAATCACTACTCAACAATTGGACTTACAGCTGTCAGTCAGCATTGGTAGTGCAAATGCAGTTATAAAAACTCTCGGATTTTCTAAGGTTTGCGCAAGATGGGTTCCCCGAAGACTCATATATGACCACCGATTGCAAAGGAAAGCAATTTCTTCTGAATTGTTGGAGCGTTTCAATGCTGATGGAGAGAACTTTTTGGCTAAGATCGTTACAGGTGATGAAATCTGGGCACATCATTTTGAACCTGAGACAAAAAGACAGTCAATGGAGTGGCATCATCCGCAATCACCACGAAGAAAGCAATTCAAGACAATTCCTTCAGCTGGAAAGGTCATGATCACTGTCTTTTGGGACGTTATGCCAAGAGGAGAGACAATCAATTCGCAAGCTTATATTAAGACATTGAAAAAACTCAATCAACGTTTTCGCAGAGTTCGGCCGCACAAGAATCCAGCAGACCTGCTTCTCCTTCACAACAATGCGCGCCCTCACACAAGTCTGGCAACACGGGAAGCAATCACCAAATTGGGTTGGACTGTACTACCCCATCCACCCTATAGTCCCGATTTGGCACCCTCTGATTTTCATCTATTTGGTCCACTTAAAGATGCACTCCGTGGGACAAGGTTTGAAGATGATGAAGGAGTGATTCATGCAGCGAAGAAATGGCTACATGATCAAGACAAAGTCTGGTACGGGCTAGGAATACATGCACTTGTTTCGCGCTGGCATAAAGCCGTAAAAGTTGATGGGGATTATGTTGAATAATACCGATGTTTACATGACATATCCATGTATATTGTGTATAAATTTCATGCTTTTTTGAATAAACAGCTCCTGAGAAAAACGATGTGGTGCATTACTTTCTGAACGCCCCTCGTATTTACAATGGTTTTATGCTCACATGACACATTTCTATGACAATGCAGAAGTTGTATACACATTAAATGTCATCTACCCTGAAACCTGACTGTCAGGATTATGCCTGGGATTTTGGAATTTAGGATTAGCAACTGGGAGGATTCTGGTTGGCATCCATAAAGAAATGCCAAACATGGGACTTTGTAAACACTTAAAAGTTATAACAACTAGGTCAAGGGCTAAGAAATAAACTCAAGGTTAAACATACATGGCAAGCTATCAATTAATGTCATTGCACCAAACGATGTATAAACAAACATGCAAGTCAAATGTCAATGAATAAGTGCTCAGTACATTACCAAATAAAAATTCCAAAATTTTATGAAATGCAAATATAAGGTTGTCCACCAACTGAAATGTCTCCAACTATGCAGTTAAATCTCTACACTCAGAAAAAAAAAAAAAAAAAAAAAGATGAAAAAAATATATACGATATATCATTTACATGCAAAAAATCAGCACGTTTAAACCACAGACCAACAAAGCAATGCATATGAGTAATTCATTCATAGCCCTCCACTCCCAAAGGAGCATAGGCCTTCAACAAACACATGCCAAGTCCTCCTGTCACGTGCCATCATCTCGAGTTCTTTCCTAGTTCTCATCATCATTTTCACCTGTTTCCAGCTCTCTTCTCCATGTGCTTCTTGGTCTACCTCTGCCTCTCTTGCCCTGGGGGTTCCAGAACAAGGACTGCCTTGTAATGCTATCAACAGGTCTCCTCAGTGTGTGTCCAATCCATCGTCTTCTTCTCATCTCTTGTTCCACTGGCACTTGTCTAGTTCTTGTCATCAGTTCCACGTTGGTAACCGTATCATACCATTTTAATCCCTCTATTCTACGCAAGCACCCATTTATGAAAGTCTGTAGCTTTTTGGTTGTTGTCTTTGTTGTTCTCCATGTCTCAGAGCCATACAATAGGACGGACTTCACATTTGAGTTGAAGATTCTTAGTTCGTGATGGATCAGATTTCTCTTGATCTCCATATATTTCCCAATGCAATGAAAGCTCCTCTTGCCTTTTGTATTCTTATTTTGATATCGCTGTCTGTCCCTCCAACTTTGTCTATATTGCTGCCAAGATATGTGTATGATTCTACATCTTGTATTGGTGTTTCTTCAAGCTCAACCCTGTTATCATTAATTGCATTTATTCTCATTATTTTTGTCTTTTCCCTGTGTATTTTCAGACCCAATTGATGTGACCTCTCACATGTTTTCAATTTGCCCTGCATCTGATTACTGTTATGGGACAGAAGAGCCAAGTCATCAGCAAAATCCAGATCATTCAACTGCTTAGTCAGAGTCCACTGGATTCAATTTCTGCTGTGTGTTGTCGATGATCTCATAACCCAGTCTATTGCTAATAACGAGTAATACATATAGTGATTTCTGTAGCACATAAAATCACTGCAAAATTCAATGATGTGATACAGTAACATGATACAAGATGTAGTGAACCTGTAATACACAACAACAACATCACTGTACAACATTCAACAGTACCGGATCAAATATGAAGGACAAATGAAATACAACACAATATATTGATAATACATAAGTGACAACAGAATGACTGGTATTGGACCTAACTTGTGATGGAGCACAGAGAGACAGTCTGCTAGGCTCAGCTCAGCTCAACCATAATGACCAGTTTAACAATTAATAACACCACCAAAGAGCTTCAAGAAAATATTGTATATTCTGCATTCAGTGCCAGAATCTTGGCTCAATGTTACATTATTTTCATGCTGGACATACAAGAATAAACATTTCATCATGAAGTTTTCCAAAGAATGCTCATAAATGAACTTATAGAAAATTTTGTTCAATTAAACTATTTCAGTTCAGTGAAAGTATCTAACTTCTGCTTGTCCTTTTCTGGGTTCCACAGGAGCATGATGACAACACTGCAGATGCCTCCCGGCCCTAACTCTGTGCAGGAAGTCTGTGCCAAAGAACTTTAAGAAAACCACTGATCAAAATTTAATCCTGACCAAGTTATTACGCTGTGAAACTAAATATTTCTCTGTTTTTCATTCTTATTTGTTCACGTTCTTCCTTTCTGGCAAGATTTTATCAATTTTCTATCTAGTCACATGTACTAAATATGTATGCCTCTCTTTTCTCCTCGAGCAAGATTTTCTCAATTCATCACGTCTAATCACGTCAAAAATATGTAGCCGTAGTAAAATTTTCTCAATTTTCCAAGTCTAATCATACTCCAAAATACTTTTATCTTCTTTTATAATACCTGTTCAATTTCCACATTTCTCTTCTGGATGTTTTAATGATGGGAATATATTAAACATTCTATTTGAAGATATCCATGTACAAAGATTTCAAATATAGAAATTTATATATAGTCTAAAATCAAAACATATATGTAATATTTGATCTAGAAGCTTGGTCTTTTTCATTGACAATTATTTCAGACATTGACTACATTATCCAGAACAAAGACAAACCTATGGAAGAGAACCAGATAACAGCCAACATAGCTCAAGACCAATGGCAGAAAGTGCAAACGTATAGGGCACACTCTCAGGAAATAGCCAACTTGTGTAACCTGACACCTCCTCCAGCAGAACTCAGATAGTAGGAGAAAGTTTACAGACCAAACAGAACGTGCATGACTGGCACAAGTATAATTCACAGAACCCAGAAGGCAGGAGAAAGTCTATAGACAAAACAGAACATGTATGGCTGGCACAAGTATAATCCACAGAACCCAGAAGGTAGGAGAAAGTCTATAGACAAAACAGAACATGTATGGCTGGCACAAGTATAATCCACAGAACCCAGAAGGTAGGAGAAAGTCTACAGACAAAACAGAACATGTATGACTGGCATAAGTATAATCCACAGAACCCAGAAGATAGGAGAAAGTCTACAGACAAAACAGAACATGTATGACTGGCATAAGTATAATCCACAGAACCCAGAAGGTAGGAGAAAGTCTACAGACCAAACAGAACCTACATGACTGGCACAAGTATAATCCACAGAATCTCATCATTGTTGTCTTGTCCACGCCTGATGAAGTTTGGGGGCACCAATGGAGATATCCCCCTTGTGTCAAAGCACAAACTCTTGCAGTGTTTTTTTACATGCACAACTTCATTCTAGTCACCTATTATGACCTTACTGAGGAGGCGGTAGTACAATTCTTTCTTTATCTCCTCAGAGGTGCCCCCCACCCTCAGGAAATGAACAGAGCAGAATCTCCCAGGCAGAGCTAAATGAGGCCAGTTCAAAACAAAAATTAGTGGCAAGCATCAACTTCTGCCTAATGTTCCAATGAGAATGAAAAGGACTGCATAAATCTATCATCATCACTGTCCCTCTGCTCCTTGTGGAGCACAGACCTTCAACAAGTTGATGCCAAGCCTTGCTGTCTTGTGCCATCCATTCAACATCTTTTCCCACATCTTCTTTCTCCCATTTAAGTCTGTCACCACCTCCCTTCTTTACGTGTTCTTAGGTCTCTCCCTATTTCTCTTACCCTAGAAGTTCCAGCACAAGGACTGTCATGTATTGCTAGCATTTTGTTTCCTCGTGCGTTTGTCAGACCCAAAACCTGCATTTTTTCTCACCTCTAGTTCCAATATCATTTGGGAAAGAAAACACATCATTATCTGATAGTATTTTTTTTTTAAACCTGCAAGATCTGAGATGCCAGTTCAAATATTTTGTTTTAAATAACTGAAAGAAACTTTTCACAATGCAATAAGAAATAATGGATACAAAATTTCTCAAAATGACAAAATCAGGGAAACTGGATGTAATTTCCTTAACAGCCATAAGAAAAAGGGTGGTCCCAGATCATCAAGTTAGTCAATACTCATCTAGGTAAACAAATGGAATAAACACAACCTGAATACAAAAAAAAAACATTAAAGCAGTACAGAAAAATGTTAAAATAATTATTTCACTATACAAACAATTCACAACACACTGTCCAGTAAGTCTTCAAAAGAACTGAAGAATGAATATTAAACTATATCACGTTCATATACATTGCTTTCCATTCACATACCAACATAAAAACACATATTTAGTGGCACAGGTCATTTTGTTTGTCTCCAAATCATTGCATCTTCATCTTCTGTCTCTTCTGGTTCTTTAACTTTAATTTTTCCTTACGCAGCTTCGATTTCCCTCCCCCAATGGATGTAAACTCAACGTTGATTTTCCTGCCTCCGAGAGTTGTTTGATGGAGTCTCAAAGCAATCTGAAACAGTCAGTTAAAATGAAAGTAAAGGATTTACTTCCAGTAAAGCACATTAAACAAATCAGCAGATTTTAATTACAGCAATACATCTCCCAACTTAAATGCTGCAACAAGGTAATCACCCAAACTATAATGTTGTAGATTTTTTATCTCATATTATTAATGTTGTTAACAACAACTCTTTTTCTCAGCATTTTTATCCCATTGCAATAATGCAGCCTCACAAAGTGTAATGTTGTAACAATTGCAACCTCACAAAGTTTAATGTTGTAACAAAAAATTTTAATGCTGTAACAATGCAGCCTCTCACACTTTAATAACGACAGCATCACATCAAAATCTCCAACGTTGTAACAGTAATATAATTGTCTATATATCATAAAATAACACACACAATATGTGCTTATATTACAAAGTATTCTATAACATGTAAGACTGTAAATAAAACACAACAATCCTATTTCATTAGATCTGAATAAAGTATCCGATATGGACATAACACGACATCATACGTCATATAAAGAAAATCTCAAATCTACATAAGTAAATAGTATATGAACAGAGCTAAATGAACAGTGGAACCCAGGAAAGTGTGTTTATTTACAACAAAACTGTTACTTTCACAACCGCCTAAAGTTTTTGATGAACAAAGCCAGAAGTCAATATCCCACCTGCAAATCCTGATCAAGGCATAGTAGTTTTGAAACTCAGCACCGGAAAAAAAAAATCAACAAGAGAGTCACACTTGGGAGTCATGACCAAAGTGCCCCCCTTTCCCAGAGTGTAAGGAAGCTAAACAGGTTGAAAAAATGTGTCTTACTGGGGAACTTCCTCTGATGATCAGACTACTTCCTGTTGTATTGCTCTATAACAAGTTTCATATTATCAAACAAGAACAAGATGCATACTGAAGTGCTAGCAAGACATGCACAAAAGTAAACATAAGGAATACAGGCAAAATAATAATACCTACCCCATGGCTAATACGACCACCAAATTCCATGTATGCGAATCCTCTGCCTTTGTCTGTGCCTTTTTCTTTAGGAATGCGAATCGATTTTATGCCACCTGTGAACATTCCGGCAAGGTACAGTGAAGTACAAATAAATAGAAATCAAAGAAAAAAACAAGTCCAACACAAATATACAAATCTTTATCTCAAATGTCAAGGTATTCCTAATGTTTATATCTATGAAATATATAGAACAAACACAACAACTAAAAAGTTACAGATTTTCATAAAAGGGTGCTTGTGTAGAACAAGGATTTAAATGATTCAACAATGACACTAATGTGTAATTGATAACAACCAGACAACTGTCAATGGAGCTGATGATAAGAACCAGAGAAGTGCCAGTGGAACTGATGACAAGAACCAGATAAGTGCCAGTAGGGCTGATGACAAGAACCAGATAAGTGCCACTGGAACTGATGACAAGAACCAGACAAGTGTCAGTGGAACTGATGATAAGAACCAGATAAGTGCCAGTGGAACTGATGACAAGAACCAGATAAGTGCCAGTGGAACTGATGATAAGAACCAGACAAGTGCCAGTGGAACTGATGACAAGAACCAGATAAGTGCCAGTGGAACTGATGACAAGAACCAGACAAGTGCCAGTGGAACTGATGATAAGAACCAGACAAGTGCCAGTGGAACTGATGACAAGAACCAGATAAGTGCCAGTGGAACTGATGACAAGAACCAGACAAGTGCCAGTGGAACTGATGATAAGAACCAGATAAGTGCCAGTGGAACTGATGATAAGAACCAGACAAGTGCCAGTGGAACTGATGATAAGAACCAGATAAATGCCAGTGGAACTGATGACAAGAACCAGACAAGTGCCAGTGGAACTGATGATAAGAACCAGACAAGTGCCAGTGGAACTGATTGTAGCGAAATCTGTGAGACAATCGCTAAATTCAGTAAGATTTTACTCCTAGGAAAATAAATAAACCCACCCGTGTGTGGTTGCCTATCTGCATCCCCTACGCCAGTAAAGCGCTGCATTGTATACCGTAGTAATGCTTAGACAATAACCCCGCTGTCAAATATTACACGCTTTCCTAGTTTTGTCCTTGAGACTTACAAGTAACGCAAATCATTAAATATTACCTAAACGCCGTTTTGCAGACAGCTAAGTGTTCGTTTCAGTCAGAGTGAGAGAAGAAAATGTAGGAGGGAGAGATAAGGGATGAAAGAAAGCCTTGACAAGCGTTGGTTTTTTGAATCGCATGCGACAATGCGACGTCACAGAATTGGTTTGAAACACTACACGCGAGGGATAGGTTAGGTTTGAAAAATAGACTAAAGGCCCTAGTTACCATCGTTAAGGCATGTTTGAACATCTGCTATCGTTCGCTGTAGTTTTCTTAGAAAAAGTGAGAGAGAGAGAAAAATTGGAAAGGGGGAATGGTATGGAGTTCGTTTAAACTATCGTCTGCATTTCGAAAGTGAAACTGTCACAATTGAACGATAGATGGAAATAAAGAATAAGGGATGATTAAAATGATAATAGTTGGTTATTATACCTAACATATTACTTAGTGTGATATATTATCATCACCTTACCTCTTCATACTCCTTATGGACGATGTCATCAAGGCATGTAAGGAGAGAACAAGAAAGTATTCAGTGGGGTACTGGAAGATGAGACAGGTCTATATTTCAGAGCTGGCATTTGCTGATGATGTTGCCCTGATTGCTAAATCAGAGGCACATCTCCAATCCAACCTGCAAGTCTGGAAGGAAGAGCTGGAGAAGAGAGGGATGGTCATAAGCAGCTCTAAAACAAAATCCATGGTGATATCACGAGAAGAAAGAAGGCATCAGATTAAGCTGGGAGAACAGGTCCTGGAGCAGGTTGACCACTTTAAATACCTCGGAGCTATTATAGACCGAAAGGGAGGCATCAAAGAAGAGTTGGCCACTCGAAAAGCAGCAGCTGGGAGACTTTTTCAGGCCATAAATCGAGGATTCCTCAGCAAGAGAGAGGTTGGTAAGAAAACGAAGATGGCTGTATACCGCTCCACCTATGTCCCAGTCTTGACATATGGATGCGAGTCATGGGCAATGACTACAACCCATAAAAGCCAGATCCAAACCTCAGAAATGAGGTATCTGAGGAAGGTGGTTGAAGTAACAAGAAGAGACATGGTACGCAACCAGACGATACGTCAAGGCCTAAAATGTCACCCCCTACAGACCCAAGTAGAACAGTCCCAACTAAGATGGTTTGGCCATGTCTGCAGAATGGGAGAAGATCGGCTACCACGACAAGCATGGGAAACAAAGAGCCAAGGATCCAGACCCCGAGGACGACCCAGAGTCCGCTGGGAGGACAACATTAGACAATCTTTGAAGGACCGAGGACTAGAATGGAACCAGGCCAGGAGGAAGACAGCCGATAGGATAGGATAGTCTGGCACTCTCTCTTCCAAACCTCTACACCTCACGGTAGAAGGGGAACGACTAAGTAAGTAAGTGATATATTATCTTGCCGTAGAGGAACCCAAAAATAATAAAATATGTTATTTGAATAAGTGTAGAAGGAAAAAGTAAATTATGATGAAATGAAGAATAAAAATGATAATATTGAATATAATAAATAATAGCATAAAAATACAACCACTGTGTGACAGACATCAACAGGATCACTAATTACTTGTCAGAATTATAAACTTGTAGGATATAACTGAGATACTGACGAAGACAGATGGACGAACAGACTTGAATCTTTCTCAGTTTGCCCTGTAGGGGGGATAGAGGGGAAGTTAGTCCAAGATTTGAAAATTGAGTTCAATTTTGAATAAAACGACGCTAGAAGCCAAACAGTCCCTGATTGGCTGGAGATTAATATACGAACGGAGGAATAAAACTAATTGGTAGTTATGAAAGAAATTTTCTACACTAAAGTTGTTTTACAAGCAAGATAATAGTACTATCTTGACTTTGCTGATCTGCACCAGCAAGCGATCTGGATTTGACCATATTTATCGCAAATCAAACTTATTAGTGTTAATATTTCTCTGATGCGGTAAGAAAGAAAACATTTATATCACCATTATATTATTATTATGTATGTATTATTGAATATGTATGAAAATTATGTGGGCAGAAGTATCTAGAGGGAAGTCAACATCAAACTTTGTGTTGTTTCACAGTTGTTAGGAAATATATTAACATGTTGTAGAAAAGCCAGACAGGCTTTCTGACATTTTGGGAGAAAGAAAAATTAAATATTAATGGGGAAATTGTTGTACAGTATTATGACATAAGACCCGGCAAACCACTGGCCCTCTTCTTCAGCAAGTCACCATGATTGTACATGACATGATCGTATTAACTTAAAATGTTTCCTTTGTCAAGGACAGTGTCAAACTGTAGTTTGAAGTTTATTTGACCATGAATGGGGTATATCACCAATTAAGAACATTAACTAATTGTTTAGTTACCATGCTGAGTCTGAATATGATTAAAAATGTTTAGAGTTAGGGAATGAGAGAGTTATATGAGAGGTTGAGTAGGACGCATTTATATCGTTCCAGGGTTTCATCTATGACTCAAAGTGAGCCCAGGTCAACATATACCTGTCGTTATTTCTGCATCTAAAGAATTGAGGCAGTATCGACTGTGTGCCTCCGTGTTATATTGCAAGAGCAGAATCCTTACTTGGCAGTGGAGACTGGTGATCTAACCAACATTCATCCTGCATAACAGACACCACTCAGTTAAGAAATTGTCTCCGGGTACTAGATATATATCAAACTCAACTACTCTCAATTTCCACATGTGTATTAGGACATTCAGATTGTGATGAAAACAAACATTCTTGTAATCAATACCCATTCATAGGAGCAAGAATAAATTGACATTTTTCCAGAGTGACACATTTAATTACATTTGTGAATAAGAATATACTCAGTTATAAATTGAATTAATTGTATGTAAATACTTTGAATTATTATTTTGAGTTCAATATTCCGGTATACACAAAATTGTGATACTGGAACCAATAAATTGTAAAAAAAGATTTCACATTTTAAACTTAACTCTTGGCGTTGTTAATTACTTTTCATAGAGTTCTTAAGTGTATTTGTTATCATTTTCTTATACCACAATTTCATTACCCTAGACATTAGACGTAGCTGTCAGACATACTAGTCAAAAATAAGTCTGAGTGAGATCTTAGGGTGGTAGCAGAAAGGTTCTCTGAGAATACACCCTTATTATCTATTAGACTCAGAGGCCTTCACAGCTTGACCTCACTCAGTTACACTATAACAATAACACCAACATTCATAACATCTAAACCCCCCACACTGATGATAAGAACCAGACAAGTGCCAGTGGAACTGATGACAAGAACCAGAGGAACTGATGATAAGAACCAGACAAGTGCCAGTGGAACTGATGACAAGAACCAGATAAGTGTCAGTGGAACCGATGACAAGAACCAGATAAGTGCCAGTGGAACTGATGACAAGAACCAGATAAGTGTCAGCGGAACTGATGACAAGAACCAGATAAGTGCCAGTGGAACTGATGACAAGAACCAGATAAGTGTCAGTAGAACAAGAGACGAGAGGAACAATCTGGAGATGGATAGGACAGATTTTGAGGAAACCTGTTGATGGCATTAAAAGGCAGTCCCAATTCTAGAATCTACATGCTAAGAGGAGCACAGATAGACTGAAAAACACACAGAGAAGAGAATTGTAGATGAAAATTATGAGGATGACATGGAAAGACCTTGAACTGATGGCATGCTTTTGTTGAAGGCATATACTCCTTGGGGGGCTCAGGGGCTCGTTTCTGCAGCCATTCATTTGACTCTATCTTCCCCTCATATCTACATATCATTTTCTTAATTAAATAAGATTCACAAAACATCCGCCCTCAAAAGACAAATAACAAAAGAGAGGAAGAGGAGAAGGAGGAGAGAAAAATTAAAAAGTGGAGAAAACGAAGGAGAAGTAACAGAAGAAGAAATAGTAGTCAGAAAAACCTTGTACCAAAAGAAAAAAAAGAAAGCAAGACAATGTGTATATCCACAGAAAGCTATGGTCATGAACTATGTGGGTATACATCCCTGCTGCAGGTTAAACAATGGTTCCTGAAAACCAGCAGTAAATTCTAACAAAACATGGGCCTGAATAATTGGTATCCTGTACAAACAACAAACAGGAGAGTACAGACTATTTAAACTACTCAAGTAGTTTCCACTGAAGAAACGTAACAATAATAAATATTATTAAGCTAAAATCTGGAGAATTAACAGCAATAAACACCATAAATCCTGTCATAACGCGGGCAAGACACTCTAGAACTGCCACGTAAACTAGCATCTTTATGATAAATTATAAACTGCACAAAAGAAATTCCGCTATAACTTTATGGTTAATGACCCGATCAGGATAATTCTTTTTTTGGATTTCAACAGCAACAACAAATACATGTAATTATGGCAGTGGGAAATCATTATCTTTGGTATTTGACGATGAAATTAGGATTTTGTCTGTAAATTCACACAACAGCATTGAAATCCCACGAAAGTCTACAAGAGAAAAAGAAGAGAACTCAGATCCGGACATCCAAGAAAGACAGGGTTAGATCTACATTGGGTGTACAAGCCCGCCTCAGACACAGTTCCTTACTTACCAAAATCACGTCAAGATCTGACAGAGCTGAGAAGATATCCAGAGGGCTGACTCATATATGAGAAGTCTTAACCCATTACGCAAGATAACTGAGAAAAAGCCACAACTGACCACTATTGTGGGCGATTTGTAGATCAAAGCTTCTAACAGCCGCAGACTTTGAAGTACCACTGCTCTGAGGGTATGTCTGTATAAATCGTTAAGCTTACAAAATACCTTAGTGAATTAGTGTACATTGAATATTTAAAATTGATGTTATGCTTAACATAAACCCTCATGTCTATCTATATCTTGCCTTGTACCGGAAAGAAGATGGCTTCCACCACTATATAACCTTAATCATGGACAGCAATGGCTCATCTAGAAGTCCTTGTTAGAACTGACCAATGCTTGCAATAAAAGCTTACAGTCCTTTTTAGGGCTGTGCTCTTGGGTGCTGTGTTCAAAGAGTTCACCTTCTCTTTTTTCTATCTTGTATTTTCTTTTTTTCGGCACATTTTGTCGATGTATTGTAAGTGACACAATTTTGCTAACTTTGGCATAACGATAAGCCAAAGGGGAGTGATCATGACTGGTTTGAAAAGTGTCTTTAATTGATGTTAAAATTTTTTATGTGTCGCATAGTAGTACGACGTACTCCCTTTGTACTGACTTAACCCCAGCTTCAAGACAGTGTTGTCGAAAAGAGACATCTGATCAACAGTGGCCAGTCAGCATCAGAGGGGCATCTTGGTTATAAACCACAGATACCTAACCTGGTCATATTTTACAGGTTCAACTACTGATGAAAAATGTTTGTGGAAATTGTGAATTGTTAAACAGTGGACCAACACTGTTCCTGGCATAAGCATAGCGTCTTCAATGTCCAGATATTTTAACGACCAAGGAAAGTCAGTGACTACAACATGTTAAGCAAGTTTCATAAATCAATAAGATGCATTGATTCGTTTATAACTGCAGATATCAAATTATTTAAATTTCCAGTTATAATTTTGTTGTTTGGTCAAAGAAATATTAATAATTTAAAATTGGTGGGGAATAAATACAAGCTGCACTCACAATATTTATATAACACCCCTGGGGTATAAGGATAGGTCTAGCAAGAAGGTGACTTACTACACAACTTTCTTCTACAGCTATCATCTATAAATGTGCAGTTAACTACCTGACTTGTCCTGTACAATCCCTACCACTAGTTCACCGGCTCTCTTCTCGTTTTAGGAACTATATTTTCTAAATTTCCATCCTACATCCATCTTGAAACAAACCCTAAATAAAGAGAGATACAAGCAATCAGGTTTCAACTAACTTCTGGTTATCTTTGCCAACTCTGTTGCAACATCTCTCCTATGCCATGCTGTTAGACTATCCACTTTCTTTTTTAGCCACCCTGTATCTCTTTTTCTATCAGTATCGTTTCTTATCACAATGTATTCGAACTTCCCTCCTCTAAAAAATTCCCAATAAAAATGAGCCTGTTTTTGGTCCTTGCAATGATTTTCTTAGCATATTTTCAGGACATATTCAATAGGCCTATACTTGTTTAGCTACTCATGAGATTCTAATAAGGATTCTACAAAACCACATTTACGGAGCTCTAGTGCTTTTTCTGCCCCATTCCCACAGTGGGATTTTATTCATTAAAACATGATTGTCCAGCAAGACACTGAACACAATGACACACCACATTTCTAAATTGTTATAACCCACTAAACAGAAACATCACACTCCTAAAATAGTATAGTCACTAAACACAATGAAACATCACATTCCTAAAATGGTATAGTCACTAAACACAATGAAACATTACACTCCTAAAATGGTATAGTCACTAAACACAAAGAAACATCACATTTCTACAATGGTATAGTCACTAAACGCAATGAAACATCCCATTCCTAAACTGTTATAAGCTACTAAACACAAGGAAACACCCTATCCCTAAAAAGTTATAAGCCACTAAACACAAGGAAAGCATCACATTGCTGAAAACCAATGACTCATAGTATAATCATTATCACAGTCCTCCTTTTACACATCTTAAGCAACATGAGGGCTTCACTGCTGCTGATCTCTCGATCTTATCAACACCTACCGATGGCATATGCCAAAGCCCATCATGTGCACTTGTAGTAATGGTTTCTGTAGCAATTTGCTTTATACAGTGAGGCTGCACAACCTGACATTAATCTCCTCTTACGCCATGACTGAGGGAACAGTGGTTCTATTCTGTCTTCACATCAGTGACCTAGATACTACGCTGAGTCTTATAATATAAAAAGCCTCATACTCCTGAAATGCTACAAGTCACAAGACACAATAAAACACCACATTCCTGAAATGTGACAAGTCACAAAACACAATAAAAAACCATATTCCTGAAATCCAACCAGCGTCACAAACAGACGACTGATCTGACTTACCCGTTTTTCTGAAATGTTCCTCCAGCTGCTCCCTGGTGATGTCAAATGGGAGATTCCCAATAAACAAGACGTATTTATTCTTGGAATCTTTCCCAGCTGCATTTTTGGAGACATCCACTTCTCCATTGATTAAGTTCATAGAAAACTTGTACGAATCAAACACTTCATTTACATCTTCAGTTTTTGTCTTTTTTGCATTCTCTGGTTCACTAGCTGCCAAAGGTGAGTTGGGCTTTCTCTTGACGGGCTTGGTTAATGATTCATTGAGCTCCTTGTTTAGTTTACTCTTCTTCTTTTTACTAGTGTCGGTGTACAGGTTTTGCATGATTTTACTGTGAAATCCTCTGCTAAAATCTGGCTCATACTTCAAGCTGTCTGGCTTGGAAATAGTTTCACGATTGCCTGTAAAAATGGACAGATAGCAACTACTGTATAACAGTTTTTAAAACGTGAATACAGCTCTTATATGATCAGTTATGTGGTAACTCAACACAAGAAGAGGAACACTGTAGCACAATGGGAGACAAAAGACTTCTTCAGGGGAGGAGTGGCGATGCCGTGCATTTTAAGTTCAATTTTTTTTTTTTTAAAGACAAAAATGACAATTGTGATTCATCTCTGTTCAAGTGGTATATATTCTCCTGAATCTAAATATGTCAAAATCACTTGTCAGAACACATTTTAAGTATGTGTACTTTGAATTTTTAAATTGTATTTTTCAGACATTGTGTCTTTTCTATAAAGAAAACGAAACATGTCTCAGAACCTTGTATTATGATACTAATTTTCTTGTAACTTGCTTATTTCTAAGTCAATCAACAAGAGATCTGGCACAGATACCTTCCATTGGATAATAAAACTTTTGTCAGATCCAATTTGTGATATCTTATCCACGTTTTGATTTACTGCAAACAAAGCTGTAAAGTTCTATATCTCAGAATCTTCTACTAAAGTTATCATAACTCTCATCTGACAGAAAGTTTTCAATTACAATGACGAGCTTCCTTTTCAACTTTTGTGCTCATAACAAATAAAAAGCCTGTGGTGAATTGAAATATAGGATTAAAATCCAATATGGCTGTCATTTCCATGATAACCAATAGAATTATACCATCAAATGTGCTGGTACACATAGCCATTACTGTTGTAAGTTAACAACATATATTTATAATGATCTCATGCAGTTATGTATGAAAACAGCAATTAACCAAAGCTCCTCCCCTTAAAAGAACATATGTCAGATCATCTGAAGGTGTTTCCCCAAGGATGATGATGGACCATTTAAGCTACATGACAGTCTAAGTAATTTACATAAATACTGATAAAACAACACAATATATGTGTGTGTGTGTGTGTGTGAAGAGAAACAGAAAGATCATGTATATTTTATGTCTCAGTCATTTTTTCCTGAAAAACAATATTAACAATATTGATCTGCACAAAATATTACTGTCAATTTTCAAACAGACCTTTAAGGAATATTAATGACTAGCTAATGAGCCTAAATAAGTCTTCTCTCCCTGTTTCCTTTCTACCTGTTTATCCCATTCCCATTAAGCTTTGATGATGTTGGCAGTGATGCCCTAATATTACACCAAAAAGCATGCTTAGCTTACTTACTTACTTACTTAGTCGTTCCATTTCTACCGTGAGGTGTAGAGGTTTGGAAGAGAGAGCGCCAGACTATCCTATCCTATCGGCTGTCTTCCTCCTGGCCTGGTTCCATTCTAGTCCTCGGTCCTTCAAAGATTGTCTAATGTTGTCCTCCCAGCGGACTCTGGGTCGTCCTGGGGGTCTGGATCCTTGGCTCTTTGTTTCCCATGCTTGTCGTGGTAGCTGATCTTTTCCCATTCTGCAGACATGGCCAAACCATCTTAGTTGGGACTGTTCTACTTGGGTCTGCAGGGGGTGGGATTTAAGGCCTTGACGTATCGTCTGGTTGCGGACCATGTCTCTTCTTGTTACTACAACCACCTTCCTCAGATACCTCATTTCTGAGGTTTGGATCTGGCTTTTGTGGGTTGTAATCATTGCCCATGACTTGCATCCATATGTCAAGACTGGGACATAGGTGGAGTGGTATACAGCCATCTTCGTTTTCTTACCAACCTCTCTCTTGCTGAGGAATCCTTGATTTATGGCCTGAAAAAGTCTCCCAGCTGCTGCTTTTTGAGTGGCCAACTCTTCTTTGATGCCTCCCTTTCGGTCTATAATAGCTCCGAGGTATTTAAAGTGGTCGACCTTCTCCAGGACCTGTTCTCCCAGCTTAATCTGATGTCTTCTTTCTTCTCGTGATAAGCATGCTTAGCATTATCATTTATTCTCATCGTACGCTCTGTGACAAAACGCCTGAACATGCTCTTTTGTGTGATCTCTCACACCTTCAGCCCTCCGGCAGTATTCTTTCTTTTTCTTCATTTTTCTCACTCATCGCTTTTATTTGGCATAAATCATGCCTTTTCATTCATTAGTTTCACTTTTTTGCACTATGCTGGACATAGCACAGTGAAGTCTCTAACACGCCACTCCCCTATGGTAGTATTTGCTATGAAAGTATTTGCTATAGGGCTGTCTTTATCTTGTTTGCCACTCCTCAGACGTGTTTATGTGCCGCCAGCTGAACTGTGGTATTATCGTAAAAATACCCAGTTGTCAGACCAGTCACCCGCTTATCGCATAATCCGTCTGACCACCTGTGGAAATATGTAGGGCAAACATTTGACCCCATTGGAAAGCTGTTGATCATGTTGACACAAGCTTGTATTGTGCGTACGATGAAAGAAGACAACACTGTCTGATCATACATCTGTCTGGCGCATGCATGCAGATAAAGAGGATAATTATATCATCTGTCGGTGCAGACATCTGGGCGGAAGTCATTTCGCCAGAAACACAGGGTCACAATATTGTGATAGACAGAGGTGTGCCAGAAGTCTTATGTAATGATTTGACATCACTGTTGTAAGAGGCCATGCGTGTATATTAAAATTAATATTTTCAAATATGCATGGGATGAGTAATGATAAACTTCCCCACACAAACAGTGCTAGATAGATTTGATTGGTTCACCAGAAACTACAATGAATTGATTGGAACATTCAGCAGGAAACACGGCTGGGATTTGAAACTCCAGATTGTGAGATATAACGTAGAAATCAGACCCAGAACAGCACAGACTACATCGCAGCGTCAACTAAACACCTACAAGCCAGAGGAAAGAGGATAGGACTTTCAATTCCACAACTATAAGTACCAGATCGAGTATTGGGGAACTTTGGAATTCACAAGTAAACCCGCCATTTTAATACAAGACTGGAAACTTGGGAATTTTATCACAAGGAGTCAGAGAGGAATTTTAACAAAAGTTTTCCCAGGCAGGAATTTGCAGAACACCAGCCGTCAGTGGAATTAACTCATATATTTCCCAGACCCAGTCATATGTGGAATTATACCAACAGTTTTCCCAGGCCAGGAATTCGCAGGATACCTGCCGTCAGAGGAATTAACTCATATTTTCCAGACCAAGTCATAAGAGGAATTATACAAACAGTTTTCCCAGGCCAGGAATTTGCAGAACACCAGCTGTCAGAGGAATTAACTTATATTTCCAGACCTCAGTGATTCAAACAGCATCTAACTAAAGGGCTGTGGGTCCATTCTAAATCTGTGCCAGGAGAAGTGTGTATTCCCAAAATTTTGAGTTTGTAGTTACAAGCCACCAGACGACTGTGGTAATAACGCCGCTAGTGTGAGAGAAGAGCATCACCACCAACCACCAAAATCGGACAGACTGAGTGAAGAAGTGTCCTCATCACCAAGAAGTGAGAAAACCACAGCTGCAGGAGCTAAGTTTTATATAACAGGTTACAGCAAAAATCAAAGACATTCTAAAGCCCATTCTAAACCTCAGTGAGGAAATTTTAATTTCAATTTTCACCCAATTTTTCCATATTTATTTTCCCATGTTAAAGACTAATTGACTATAAAATTTGTTGTATGTTATTTTAAACTAAACAATAATAGTTGATTCAGTTTATATGTACGAAAGCAAACGTATGAGCCAGTTTTTCTTCATAAATACATATATATATATATAAATATAGAGCCATTAATTATAAGAGGGCATTCACTGGATTACTCCAACTGGGGGGCTTGATGGGCCAGAATCATTGCGTAACCCCTTCACAAAAGGTGACGGACCAGATAATAACTTAACAAATTTGCTCAGCCCTTACGCAGCATTTGTTCTTGACTTCTGGGAATATCTTGTAAAGGCTCCCCTACGGTAGAAGCGCCATTCATCTTCTATCTACATCTTTGCCAAGAGTAATCTTGCGCGAAGATAGATACCTTGGATGACCTACTTTCAGATACGCTTGCGTTGTGACCATTAGATGACTACTACTGCAAAGCAAGGGGAGGCAATCCTGTGACACGCTCCATAAGGAGTACGCAGATAGCCCAGAAGGTAGCAAACACTAATGATCTTCATTTGCTCGTGCAATTAGGATTGTTGCTTTTATTTTTTTAATTTGTTTACTGTACTTGTGAAACTCAAACATTTCAATGCCCAGAATTGTTTGTTCCTATATTCCAAAGGTTTTACAATATTCCAGAAGACCCCCCATAATCATCATTGTTACGTGTCTTTTTTCTTGATAATGTTAATATTTAGTGACAGGATGGTTCCTGTAGGCCAAGTTCACTTCTAGGGTAGCAAACATCTAGACACCAAAACCAGCCAACATCAATCACCCTTATTTGAGCCACAATGGACAAAGTGATGTATTAGTGATGGAACAACATAGGGATGTACAAGATATATATATTCAGGAGGTCAAACACATGCGTCCACTCGCCATGACACACAATGGTAGAAGGCTTCCAGACAATCTCCTCACTTCTGCAGTTTTAGCTTCACGTCTGCCAAATACACCATATAGGCATGACGTCACTTCCTGTATTAATAAATGACTCCGTATAAAATAAACAAACAAGGAGCCCTGTCGAGCTACCTAATTATACCGACACAATCATTATGAATTTTAATCATAACAATCATCACCAAAAACACTTTCTAACGTTTACAAAAAGACAATATAGTTTCATAAAGTCATGTTTGTTTTCACTCCTACTAACATTTACAAGAAGACACTATAGTTTGATAAAGTCAGGTTTGTTTTCTCTCCTAATCAGTTTCATTTTTTCTTGTTCTTTTAGATGAATGTTATCACATATCTAAACAACTTTTAGTCACTCTAAATTATCAATATAGAATGTGAATACTTAACCCTTGATAAAGATAGCAGCCGCCCCATGTGGTTCCCGTAGATATAGGGGAGACAAAGAATAGGATTACTACTCCGTCTGGCGTTTAACAGATGACTAATATAAGGTTTTATATGGGACTAGCAACCCAGTCTTGTAAAACTGCTACAGAAATCATCACTTGAAGAGAACATGAATACTTTAATGCCTGCTTTCTGCATGGGGTCCTATTGCAGTGGTGGGTCAATGCTTCAAAAGGGAGCAAAAAATAAAAAAGGACAATGAATGAACGTTAAGCAATATTCCCTCTAATTTGTAATGATCCATGTGCTTTGACAGTCGGTGGCTAAGGATCAAAGAAGATGTGCTTAAAAAAACATTCAAGTTGTGCAATTTTTCCTCCAGACCGAAGTGCAATTAATTCAGTTTCGAATGGGCGGCAATGTTTATTTTATAATCATATTTGTTTCAATTTCATTTTTGTTGTTGCACAAATCAGTTTCTTATGTGTGTTGATTTTATAACCTGGGAGCAAGCACACAGCTTAGAAGGAACACTGATGATCCAAACAAAATACTTGTCATGACAGTGACAACAATTAATAGTCTCAGATACTGAAAACAGCACTTTTCATGCTTGCATGTCAACTTTTATGCATGAAAATAAAGTCAGAACCATCATCCTTACAAGACTGACTACTTTTTGTATGTTCATCAGCACATTTACAAACATCACGGATGCTGGCAGATAGTGTTGATGTGCAGCTAAATCCCAGCTTTAAACAAAGACAAAAATCAATAAATTAAAGAGTTTTGTTTTCTAAGCCTCTGGCTCAAGAGTTTTGCTCTTATACAAGCCAAAATTAGATAACCACATTAATAACTCACGAAGTTTTGGTTTCTCCTTCTCAGATTCTGTGCTCTGCTTGCCAGTTCCTTCATCTGATATCTTGATATGTGCTGCCTTCTGCACCTTGCTTTCCTCAGCCGATTCAGGCTTTGACTTCATTTTCTTGTCCCACCACTCTTTTCTTCTTGCCTTCCGATTACTATCTGGCCCCTGTACTTTATGTGACACTGCTCCATTAGCAGGTTCATGGGAGGAATTCATATTCTGCAAAGTCTCTGGTTTTAGTTGGTGTATAACTTGAGCAGATGCCATCAATGTGATATTTAATCTGGAAAACAAAAAGTCACATCAAAAGATGCAAGAAGAGAACAGAAAAGTATAATTATTAACTATTATATATTTCAAAAACATATCTTAACCTGTGGTTCACAGACCCTTTTGCTAAACGTGACGGGCTCTAGGAGGTCTGTGCAATCAATCAAATAATACAGTTCACTCCCCAAAGAGCATAGGCCTTCAACAAACACATGCCAAGTCCTCCTGACACGTGACATCCACTCAAGTTCTTTCCATGTTTTCCTCATCATTTTCATTTCTGTATCTACCTCTGCCTCTCTTTCCCTGGTAATTCCAGAACAAGGATTGCCTTGTAATGCTATCAACAGGTTTCCTCAATGTATATCCTATCCATCGCCAGCGTCTTCTTGTCATCAGTTCCACATTTGTGACTTTGTCACACCATTTCAACCCTTTTATTCTATGTAAATGTCATCCAATGTTATGCACCAACTAATGACAAAGAAGACTAGACTGCAGGAAATTATGGAGAAAGTAAAAAGAAGAGACATCACAATTTTGATGGGTGACATGAATGCAAAGATAGGTACAGTCAACACCAGCTTTGAAGAAGTCATGGGAAAACATGGGCTAGTAATAATGAATGAAAATGGGGAACTATTCTCAAACTTCTGTGCTTCAAATCAACTGGCTATAGGAAGAAGCATGTTTCCACATACGAGAATACACAAGGCAACATGGTTATCACCAGACCATAGAACAGAAAATCAGATTTATCATATAGTTTAGATCATCATTGCAGGATGTAAAGGTATGTAGAGGAGCAGATGTAGCATCAGATCACCACCTTCTGATAGCTGTTGTTCGTCCATCACGGGTGATGAAGACCACTTTGTTCATCCAATTATTTAGGAATATGTTAGGTTAGTCTATGGGTACGAAGGTGACTGATGAGCCCAATGCGGGCCTGGAAAGATCTCGGACAGTGTGGGCAGGGAATGTTTGCTTCATGTGAAGGTTTTATTTCACGGTCCTTTCTAGCTTGTCTCCGCTGTTCCGCTGCTGCTCTTCTGGATGATTCGCATGCCGCTGCACCTTTACGAAGAGATGTGCGCCAAGCAGTTCGGTCTTGCGCAGCAGCTTCCCATGTGTCTGGGTTTATGTCAAAGGTTTTCAATGACGTGTTTAACGTGTCTTTGAAGCGCTTCTTTTGGCCACCATGGGAGCGTTTACTCTTCTGTATCTCACCATAAAAGAGTATCTTTGGCAGTCGATGGTCTGGCATGCGGACTACATGACCTGCCCAGCGAATCTGTGACTGCATCAGAATAGTATCAATACTAGGGATACCAGAGAATGGATGAAAGAGTGACTTGCGCGGTGATTTGGATTAAAGTGAGGAAGAGTTGCGCAATTCGTCGACCTCACTCTCTCGCCTGGGTCCATCTCAATCCAGTGGCAAGACAAGTCAAGACGACTGGAGATGAAGTCAGGTGCAGTGGATGACCAGGGCTTTCTACGTGCCTCGCCGTGCTCCTTACGCTCCACAGCGCGTTGCTGGTAATCGCCGTCATGCCTGTTGAACCAACAGGTGGTTTCTTCCGCGCAGTCTATCGAATCCAGTCTTCGCATGCATGGGTGATAGCTAAAGTAAAAATGAAACTCAAGAGATATGCAACAATGCAAAGTTATAGACAACAAATTAATGTAGGACATCTAAGAAATCAAGAAACAAATTTGCGGTCACAATATCCAACAAATTCCAAGTGCTCCAACAGCTGGAAGATGTAGTGGATACAGAAGACTATTGGCAGCAAATCAAAACTTTATGGAATGAGACGTGAAGAAATACTGGGGAAAAGGGAACGACAACAAAAACCATGGATAACAACAGAAATCATCAATAAGATAAAAGACAGAAAAAACATGAAAGCAGATTTAAACACAAGCAGAACCAGAAGTTCCAAAGCCAAGGCTCAAGAAGTGTACACAGAAGCAAACAAATAAGTAAAAAGAAGTATCAAAAGAGACAAGAGGAAGTATATTGAGGAGTTGGCAAGAGAGGCAGAAGATGCTGCAGCCAAAGGAAATATGAGAGAACTGTATAACAGCACAAAGAAGCTAACAGGGAAATACAAGCAAACAAGTTGCCTCATAAGATACAAGAATGGAAAACTGCTCAGCAATATACAAGAGCAAATGAAGAGGTGGACAAAATATTTTGAGGACCTTCTCAATAGACCAGCTCCACAAAACCCCCCAGACATCCAGCCAGCAGAAGAAGAGCTACAAATTAACCATAATCAGATGCAGGACAAATTTAAAACACTCAATAAGAGGTCACAGCAATTGGGTCAGAAAATGCATCGGGAAAAGACAAAATAATGAGAATAAATGCAGGTAATGATAACAGGGTTGAACTTGAAGAAACACCACTACAAGATGTAGAATCGTACACATATCTTGGCAGCAATATAGACAAAGTTGGAGGGACAGACAAGTGATATTAAAATAAGAATATAAAAGGCAAGAGGAGCTTTCATTGTATTGGGAAATATATGGAGATCAAGAGAAATCAGATCCAACACAAAAATAAGAATCTTCAACTCAAATGTGAAGTCAGTCCTATTGTATGGCTCTGAGACATGGAGAACAACAAAGACAACAACCAAAAAGCTACAGACTTTCATAAATGGGTGCTTGCATAGAATAGAGGGATTAAAATGGTATGACAAGGTTACCAACGTGGAACTGATGACAAGAACTAGACAAGTGCCAGTGGAACAAGAGATGAGAAGAAGACGATGGAGATGGATAGGACACACACTGAGGAAACCTGTTGGTAGCATTACAAGGCAGACCTTGTTCTGGAACCCTCAGGGCAAGAGAACGAACGAGAGAATGAACGAACGAACAAACTTTATTTTCAAAGGGTTGAGAATTGGGCACGCAGACCCGTCTGACATTCTGCCCTGCCTTTCTCTCATCTTTTATACTAATTTCATTTATTCTCACATGCATTTTACCCATCAATGTAAAGTAATTCAACGTTGTAAAGGTAAAATAATAGCATACTCACATCCACAGTATCTAATCATAAACATGAAATAAAATATGTTGAAAAGTACAAACATCATCTTTAAACTTACACTCGATATTATATCATTTGTTCGGAAAAATAATCACATGAGGGGGGCAGATACAGAGCTCATAAAGTATTCGAAAAGTCTACGATTGTATGAACAGGGACTGAGGTTGTTATGTTTTAGATAATGTGAACTGATGACAAGGTCACTAATGTGGAACTGATGACAAGATCATTAATGTGGAACTGATGACAAGATCATTAATGTGGAACTGATGACAAGATCACTAATGTGGAACAAACGAACTTTATTTTCAAAGGGTTGAGAATTGGGCACGCAGGTCCATCTGACATTCTGCCCTTCCTTTCTCTCGTCTTTTATACTGATTTCATTTATTATCACATGCATTTTACCCATCAATGTAAAAGAATTCAACGTTGTAAAGGTAAAATAATAGCATACTCACATTCACAGTATCTAATTATAAACATGAAATAAAATATGTTGAAAAGTACAAACTAAGTATTACCATGAAACAAAATATGTTGAAAAACACTAACATCATCATTAAACCTACATTCAATATTATATCATTTGTTCGGAAAAATAATCACATTAGGGGGGGCAGCTAATCAGAACTCATAAAGTATTCGAAAAGTTTACGATTGTATGAATAGGGACTGAGGTTGTTATCTTTTAGATAATGTGGAAGATAGTTCCAAAGATGAGCAGCAGAGTAAGCTAAGCTTTTCTTGAATAAGTCAAGCCTAGGCTTGGGCACTTGTATTTTGTTAAGGCGTTGACTGCGTCTTTCATTGTATTTGAACATTGGCCACAGATATGTTGGAGCATTCTGTGACAGGATTTTGTGAACAAATTGTTGAACAGAAAGCCCTTTCATAGAGGCAGTATTTTGAGATCTTTATATAGATCTACACACTGTGTTTGGCAGTTGTCAGAAACTAGATGCACTGCACGCTTTTGTAGTGAATGGAGTCTTTTTGTGTTGGACATAGAACAACCATCCCAGATTGTGGAGCAATAGTCAAGGTTTGTTTGTATGTGAGATATATAGAACAATTTTCGTGCATCTTCATCTAGGAAATGTTTGATTTTAGCTAACTGGTAAACTTTCTGTGCCGTTTGCTTGGTCAGTGCATGAACATGTGAGTTCCAATTTAGATGCTGGTCAACGACTATTCCTAGAGTTTTATGTTCATTAACGTTTTCAATTGGTGAGGTACCAATATAGATCTGAAGTGTTGTTTTCTCAGAATTTTGTAATTTTTGTCTAGTTGATATTAACATGCACTTTGTTTTAATTATATTAATTAGCATGCGATTTCCGATGCTCCTCTTAATCAGATTGTCTGTATCTTTTTGTAACGATAGTTCGAGTGTGTTGCAACTTGTATAACTCGTGTAGACAGTACAGTCATCAGCAAATAGGTCACAGGATGCGTGCTCGACGTGTGTGGAAGGTCATTAATGTGTATGGCAAAAAGTAGAGGCCCAAGAATAGAGCCCTGAGGAACACCGGTATTTATTACGGTTGGGTTTGAGCAAGAGTTATTGTAAGAAACTACATGTTTTCTGTCTGACGAATGATTTAATTATCGTCACTAGTTGAAGGTTTACTTTTGATGTTTCTAGTTTTCTAATTAAAATAGCGTGATCTATCATATCAAATGCTTTTTTAAAGTCTACAAAAATTGCCCCACATATGTTATCGTTATTAATATTTAAGTGTCAGTTGTAAATCATCTTAGTTAGAGCTGTGTGACATGAATGTTTAGGTCTAAACCCCAACTGACTATCAATTAGTAAAGCCGTTGTTAACTAGGTGTTGTAGTGTTATTTTATGTATGTGTTTTTCTAGTGGTTTGGATAGCGATGATATTAAGGAGATTGGCCTATAGTTACCAAGGTTATTATTGTCGGAGGAGCCAGGTTTTAAGAGAGGATATACGTTAGCGACTTTAAAGTGCCAGGGAAAGTAACTCCGTGCGATACATTGATTGTATATGTATGTAAGCGAATCACTAATAGCTGGAGCCGCATAACGCAGAATTCGATTACTGACTCCGTCAAGTCCTGATGGGTTATTATCTTTAAGTCCTAGAAGATAGTTATACACTTCATTAACTGTCATAAACGGAATGTTGGATGGGATTGTGTTGGTACATTTGTTCTCACAAAATACTGACAGCCTGCCTAAGTCACAAGGTGAAGTTGGTATTGTAGATTTAAGACTGTTTATTTCTGCCTGAAGGTAATTGCTGAAGTCTGTGCAAGTAAATGAAGTATTAGACGTTGACGAGACTGACAGATTTCGCTTGTTCGCTAAGGTGTTGATTGCTTTCCATATATCTTTACTGTTTGTTTTCTTCTGAACCAAATTTTTAAAGTAATTTCTTTTTTCTCTACGAATTAAATATTGCACGTTGTTCCTCTGTATATGTTAAAGTCCTTGTTTTTGTGAGCTTGATCTGTCTGCCTCATGGCATCTAGCACTGCTTGTGTGATCCAAGGAGATTTGACCTGTCGTTTCACACGAACTTCTTTAGTTGGTGCGTGGTTATCAAACACATAAAGAAAGATACGTGTCCAATGGGCAATGGCGTCATCGGGATCAGAAAGTGGTAAACACTGGCAAGAGGTGCAGTTCGCAAATCATGTAAAAATAGTTCACGGTTGAAATTTTTAAAACTTCTAAATTTAATACTGATATGTTTATTTCTTGGAGCTTTATATTTATTCTTTGACCATGTGCAACATATAGGATAGTGGTCACTCATCGCGACAGTAGGAACAGAGCATTCTATAATGTTTTCTGCACAGGTGATGTAGATGTGGTCAACTGTTGTGGATGATGCATTTGTTACCCTGGTAGGCTGGTTGACTATTTGTTTTAGGTTGTAAGATAGTACATGGAGAAGAGAGCTGGAAACAGATGTGAAAATGATGAGGAGAACGTGGAAAGAACTTGAGATGATGGCACGTGACAGGAGGACTTGGCATGTGTTTATCGAAGGCCTATGCTCCTTTGGGAGTGGAGGGTTATGAATGAATTATATGGTAGCACCCATTTATGAAAGTCTGTAGCTTTTTGGTTGCTGTTTTTGTTGTTCTCCATGTTTCAGAGCCATACAATAGGACTGACTTGACATTTGAGTTGAAGATTCTTATTTTCTGTTGGACTTGATTTCTCTTGATCTCCATATGTTTCCTAATGCAATGAAAGCTCCTCTTGCTTTCTGTATTCTTATTTTGATATCATTGTCTATCCCTCCAACTTTGTCTACAATGCTGCCAAGATAGGTGTACTATTCTACATCTTGTAGTGGAATTTCCAAAGTCATTCTTTGTCTACACTGTCAAATGCCTTTCATAGTCCACAAATCCGATGTATAGCGGTGAATCCCATTCCAGACTTTGTTCAACTATTATTCTCAATATATTTGGAGAGAAGTCTTGCGCCTGTGTCTCCATGATATCTTAGTGGTCGCTACTGTTTTATTTTATAGCATTACTTTTCTTTATTGATATACCTTCCTTCATGTTTCTTTCATTGCTTCCACTAGTGTCTTTATCATCTTTGTAGTTCTACACTTCCACTTTACTTCTACTACATATAATTGTTATTAATATTGGTATTATTGTGGAATATTTAGACGTTCTTTGAGGAATGTGGTCTTGAAACAGATCTAAGATAATACATTGGTACGAGGTTTACGTACCAGACTGAATAAGTTATTACTTTATTACAACTAAGTAATTGTGGCATAAACTACCACTGCATCATGTTGACTTTTGAGCAATTGATGGAACAGGGAAGGAAACTCGATAGGTATGGAGACACCCTTGTAAAATATGTTTATACCACAGCAAAAGAAGAATGGGAAAATGAAATGGAATTACAGAAGATATGGCTGGAACATGACTGGAATTTAAAACTGATGAGATCACAAGGTGAGACCGACAGCAATAAGGCATCAGCCTTACAAAGGACTCAAGCTTTGGAGTGTGAGATTAATGAACTCAAATTAAAAGTTGAGCAACACAAATCATCAGCTTCAGAGAGAGAGAAAAAACTTTAAGCTCAAGCTACGCAACACAAAGAACTCAAATTACAATATACGCGAGCAAAAACAATTGCTTTGAAAAAAGAAACAGCCGATCTTTAAAAAGAACAACTTAGGATTCAACATGAGAAGGAGAATGAGGATAAATTGGTAGCATTGGAGAATTTAAAACGCAGAACTTGAAAAGCTGAATGAAATGCAAGAGGATGAACTTTTGTAAAAAGGCTCTGAGATTTGCAAATTATGAAGGAGAGTTCACGGGTTGCTAGATATCATATTACAGAACAAGGTATTGTCACACATTAATGTTGACAGGGTTGCTCCAAGACATACCAGAAAACCAAAAGGTTGGGTCAACCCGTCTGCACATCCAGACAAATATGTGCAGAAGCAAAGTACTTGTGACAGTATGTCTGTACATGCCACACAGCACAGTTACATTAACAATTTCAGATCATCTTTCCGAGGTAAATACAATTTTCCTCTTTACTATTCTCCTGTCAGGGTTTCTTATTTCTTCTTCTTCTTCTTGCGATCGCATCTTTGATGATTACACCGTCAGACGAGTTCTCATGATGAATTCGACTGTTGTTTGAAGTTCCTCTTTAACTCCATATAGCTTTGAGTTTAGTGTTGAGTCATTGGGCCAGTATATCTTTCTTAACTGGTCATACAGAGGACAGTCCTGTAGAACATGCTCAGCAGTTTGTTCGTTTAATCCACATGTGCACAGTGGTGAAGCAGACAATCGTAGCTTGTGCATGTGGTTATTCAGTTTGTTATGCCCTGTCCTGAGTCGAAAAATAGTTATCTGTCCCTGCCGGTCGAGAGTGTGATAGTCGTCTTTGGGTTGGTTCTGTTCTCTTCTGATAGTCTGGATAGCTCTCTTTTTCTCAAAGTATGTGACTTCATTATCTTCTTGTTCACATTCTCCTCCCTTTTTTGCAAGTTTTTCTGCCTTTTCATTTCCGGGTACACCACAATGAGATGGTACCCACTGAAGTATGGTTCTCTTTTTGGCAGCTACCTTGTTTAGTTCATTTCTCAGATGCGGGAGTTTACCACCCTTGAGAGCTTGCAGGACAGACAGTGCATCTGTGAGGATGACTACCTGGTGGCAGTCAGAGTTGGTGTTATAAATCATATTTGCAGCTTGCTCTAGAGCTCGAACCTCAGCTGTATAGTTGGAACAGAATTTACCAGTGGGAATGTGCCTAGTCTCATAGTGGTTGTCAGGATATGAGATAAAGATACCGGCACCTCCATTCCTAACAGCATTAGTTGCTGATCCATCTGTATAGGCATGTATCCATGATTGATCGGGATAGCTTTCTTGGATCATACTCAATGTAGCAGTTCGTTTTTGCAGATCATTATACTCACATCCACTTGTGAGACCACTGACTGATGTATTAATTTGGAGGGCACTGCTGGCCTGCTCCCATGGTACGGGGTATAGGGTGGGCTTCAGTGGTGTTGTCTTCATGGATAGGTCTTCTTGATGCTGTCTTATAAGTCTTTTCCCCCCGATGCACAAAGCTGCTACGCTTTAGACGTCCCAATGCCAGATCATCTAGTCTTGCCTTCATTGGGTGCATTGGCATACTGTTGTACTTTTCCATCTGGATCATGGTTTTTGTGTCTCTTCTATGGGACAATGTCTGTAATCCAGCAACCTTCTGCATCTCTGTTATTGGTGTAGTTTTCATGGCTCCTGTAATGAGCCTGAGAGCTTGATTTTGCACCTTGTCCAAAAACTGCAGATGTGAGTTAGCAGCTGATGACCATGCTGCTGAGCTAAACTCTAAGTGTGGTCTTATTACTCCATTATAAATCTTCTTTAGATTTCGTTCATTTGCTCCCCAGTTTGTACCTGCTAATTTTCTGAGTATGCCTAGTCGTCTTCGGGCCTTTCCTTCTGCGTTTTCAATATGCTTATTCCATGTAAGCCTTTGGTCAAATGTCACCCCAAGATAGGTGGGGTAGCTTTCTTCCTTGATCACGGTTGTCCCTAGGTGTATGTTAGCTGATTTGTCCTTGGGGGGCGAGGGAGAACAGTGTTGTGGAGGTTTTGTCTGTGTTTATTGTGATAAGCCATTTCTCTGCCCATGACACTAGCATGTCTGCTGCCCGCTGCATTCTATAATTTGCTGTGGTGACATTTTCATCAGCGCACCAGAGTACTAGGTCATCTGCATATAAGGCAGCTTTAACTCCTGCAGGGAGATCTTTCACCAGGTCATTGATGTAAACAAGGAAGAGGGTTGGGGAAATTACTCCTCCTTGAGGTACCCCCTGATGGAGCAACACTTTTCTGCTCTGCAGACCGTCAAGAGTGACTCTAGTTCTCCTGTTATGCAAGTATGACTGGATCCATTTCATCATGTTGCCTTGGATTCCACTTCTCCTAAGTTTTGCAATGAGGCCATCTTTCCACACTTTGTCAAAGGCCTGCTTGAAGTCGACCCAGATCGTTAGGACCTTTTTCTTCTCCTGGAAGGCATCTTCTATTGCTTGAGACAAGTAAGTAACTTGGTCTTCTATACTGTAGCATTCTCTAAATCCAGCTTGTTCCGGCACCAGGATCTGCTCAGACTCTAAATACCTTTTCAATCTGTGGTTGACTATTCGCTCCATAGTCTTCCCAACACAGCTTGTGAGACTGATTGGCCGGTAACTTGCAGCCTCGGTCTTACATTTCCCTTTCTTTAGTATGGGTATTGTGATGGCTTCTCTCCATACTTGGGTTACCGTTCCTTTCAACCAGCTGTGGTTGAATATCTCAAGCAGTTTTGTCTTTGCTGCTGAGCTCAGATTTACTAGCATTTCGTTGCTGATTTTGTCTGGGCCGGGTGACTTTTGAAACTTAAGCTTGGAAATAGCCTTCTGTAGTTCTCCTAGTGTGATGGGTTCCCTCATTGGGGCAGGAGTATCTGTCTGTCCCATGGTTGCCAGTATTTCTTTTCTTATCTCTCTCTGATGATCTATGTTAATGGGTAAGTTGCTTTCTGAACTGTATCTTCTAGCAAACAAGTCTGCAGCTTGTTTTCCTCTGAAAAGTTTGCCACCTTCATCCAATGTGATAGTCTGCCTAGGTGAGGAACGCTCTTCATTTAGAGACTTGACTAATCTCCAAAGTTTCCTGCCGTCTTTCTCAAGGTTCAGCGATGCCGTTTTAGTTCTCCAGCTTTTCCGTTTTTCTTCTAGCTTTGTTCTCTGAAACTCTGCTACAGCCTTTTTCCATTTGTTGTGAGTTTCAAGTGAAGGCTGAGACTCTGCGTCCTTTCTAGCCCTGTCCATAGCTTCCTGACGTTCTTGGAGTGTGCTGGACCAGTATGGTATGTAGTTACGCCGGCATCCTTTGGGAATGGTTTCTTTTGCAGCTTGTAGTATGCATCTGTTGAAGTCTTTTACCACTTCATTAATGTCTCTGTTCTGTACCTTGAGGGTAGACAGCAGCGTGTTTACCTGATGCCTGAATAAACCCCAGTTGGCTTTTTTGTAGTTCCATCTTGTAATGGCTGGGCCTGTACTGAGAGTTGCACTCTGGACAGTAAGAAAGATTGGGCGATGGTCGCTTCCCCCTAGTTGGTCTCCTACTTCTCTACTAATAGATCCAGCTATATCTGGTGTGGAGAAGGCAAGATCTGGTGTTGAAGTTGTGTGCCATCCTCTGGAGTAGAAGGTAGGAGTATCTGTGGCATTATTGACTAGGATTAGGGAGTGATCATCTTGCCAAGTTTCAACCTCTTCACCTCTGTGATCCAGATGGTTATAGCCCCAGCTCTGGGAGTGGCTATTAAAGTCTCCAACTGCTATAAAGTTGGTGGCTGGTACCTGTATAGAGCTGAGACTCAGGGGTTTGTTGTTAGGACAGTAATAGTTCAGGAGTTCTATTTCCATCTTGTCTACCTTTATCTGCAACAGCTGATATTCTGCTCCATCCATGAAGGTTTTCCTTTCGTGTGCAGGAATGTTATTCCTTACAAGAGTAAGTACTCCTCCTTTTCGTCTATCTTTTCTGTCGGATCTGAAGCATTGATATCCCCTTATTTTAAAGGTTTGATCTGCTTTCAAGTGAGTCTCTTGGATACAGCAAACACTGACTTGCTTCTCATACAAGATGTTTTCCAGCTCTGTCTTTTTGCTGTATCCAGCCTGCTTGCTGTTCACTCCCTCTGCATTCCAGTGCATCATGACAAGTGGCACTCTGGGTTTCTCTTTTTCTGTTTTGTTTTGGTCAGTAGTTCTCCTCCGCGTCTGCTGACTCCACAAGACGGTCTAGAGGGTCCTCCAGTAGCTGAGGGTGGGCTCTGTCGAGGCCAGGGCCCGGCACTGCACCTGCCGGTGGAGCTCCACAGGGCGAGCACCAGTACGAGATTTATTTGACGGTGTACTCTCCATAGAAAAAAAAAAAGCGAGTTGCGTGATACTGTGGTTTCCGGTGCGCCTTCTGGCCCAGTATCTATGACTTTAGCACCTGTTCAACGGGAGAGTGGGCTCATCCCTAATCTGTTTATGTTCCCAGTAGTAGACTATTCGCAAGCAGCCTGGGGGTGTCACTGCTCTGCGCGGACCTTGTTTACCGAGGCGGCGTCCGAGCTCGTATGGTGAAAATATGGTTGCATTATCTTCAAAATAGCCCTGTCTTTCCTGCCATCCTGCAACTTTGAGTTAGGGAGTTCTGAGCTCCAGTCTCTTTCCCAGGCATTTTATCCTGGCCTGGCACGCATACAGAGGACCCCACTTCTGGTTCCAAGTTAGCAGTTGGGGATAGGTGGGGTAGCACACTGTGCATTCCCCGTCATCCAGGGGGCTCTCCAACTATGCAGAGCTTGCACAATGCTGTGCTCTGGTTCTGGGCTCACCCAAGGAATCCTCACGTCCTGCACAGAGCCACTTCCAGATACCCACCACCTGCCAACCCCCCATTGTAGAAATCTCCTGCATGCGGCCATCCAGTCAAGAGCCAGTATTAAGTCTGGTGCCCAAGTGATCCCCCCAAGCTCAGTGTGCAATTCTGGGTTCTCATCATGCTGCAACACAGGGGGGATTGTGATGCTCAGCCATCTCTCTCAACTCTGCACCGATAAGTGACATCGGGGACTTAACTGTGTCTCAGTACTGGGAGGCCCCGTTTCCGGGTACACCACACACAGCCAATTGAGGCAACGGTCGCCGTGGGCGTGTCTTCAGTGGGGAAGTTGTGGAGTCTTCCTGTCCATGTTCTTGCACATCCTAACACTGCCCGCAAGACATCGGAGGTTTGGAGAGTGGCCTTCTCTGCTTTTTTGAGCCGGGGTGGGCTCCCCGGGCAAGTCTCGATGGGGATCGGGACGTGTCCACGCACCAGTGGGCCCAGCATCGGCCGCATCTGTTGGAGGACTTGCTCTGCCAGGTTTGAGTTAGTAAATTCCAACTTTGTCATCTTCTTGGCATTGTGATGCTGGGGTGCCTGTGGATTTCCTAACGCCCCGGGTAGAAGCCAGAAGTGTACTGTGCCAGCTCTGGGGGAGATAAAGGGGGTGTTTCTGCGTCTCCTTGTGATACGTAGCCAAGGTAGGGCTCACAGTGCTCTTTCCCCGCCACCAAATTGCCTGCTGGTTACGCCGAGTTCTCCGAGGCTCTAGGCATGTGACCAAGAGTTGAAGGCAATAGGATCGTCACGTCCTGAGTCTCTGTGCCTGTACGATGGGTTCCGATCTTCAGGGAGCAGTCCACACTCGTTCCCACTCCCAGGACTTGTTCAGTATCCATCTGGCTCCTTCCCACCCACAGAGGGCGTGTACGGTGTAGTGCACCGGTTTTATTATCGAGGTTTGCTCCTCTAGATCCGTTGTGTTTAGCCTGAGGATTCGCACCCTCAGTTACCAGGACTACCTCGAGGAGGGTGTGGCTCTTCACCACGCACAACGATCTTGGGGTATGAGAGGTTTTGCTAGGCCAAGAGACTAACACCGCAATGGTCGCTCCTTTCATGAACAGAATTCACTAGGCCTAGGGTGAAGCAAGGGGGGAAACCCACTACCCACAACACCAGCACATCATACCCCCTGTCTGTAGACTTTGCCCCAGGGTTTCTTATAAAATCCAGAATAGCTTTTATGATAGTGGTACATGGCATAATGTCAGAAACGACTATGTTGGTAAGACAAACTACCCACCACATGATGGTAAGTATAGGAACAAAAGGGAATTTGACTTGCACCCTGATCATTATAAAGCTGTTAATAAAAAAAAAACAGATCAGTACGATAATTGTTACACTGACTTTACTGATAAAGGTTGTGATGGTACACATGATAATGATGAGTGTCAAGTTACACCTTTGACGCGTGAAAAGGCACATGGCAAAGGGAATAGTAACTTGGCAGTGATCAACAATAATGTTTTTGATCAGTCAGTTACGACATGTACAAAGAAAACTAATATCCCTGTGACGTATAATGGAAAGACAGCCTACAGTAATCTGACAGGTTTGTGACCTCTTAACGTCCTATGATTTGCTAGCAAAACCATGCATTTACAGTCTGTGTTTACTCACTTTTAGTCCTACCTCTTTTTCTGTGTTTAACACGAGCTAACACAATGTTTTCAAACTTTTGTGACCTGCCAGTCATAACAATCAGGTTTGTTTATCGAGTCTTCTCACGCGAGCTTATCTGTCAATCATACGATACCTGACAGACCACACGTGAGGAATCAAAGACCCTTTGAAGTTCGTACACAGAGGGGAGGCAGAAAAACCCCGGGTGCTTTGATGTCGAGTTGCAGGCAAAATCTGAGAACCCCGTTACACGGATATAAGTCTTTGATGACAGTTGAAACCTCGTCAGAAGACCGACCGTAAAGCTTTATCTGGGGAACTCATGTTTCTGATTCTCTGGTATACACAATAGTGTGAAAAGTAACATCATCTATAGATCAGAGAAAAATGATGATATATAAACTGTGTTTTCTTAAACCTGCTATCAGTTGTCACTCAGAATTTTTGGATAGTCTAAGCACGCAGTGCCCAATGGGCTGATCACCCGTTGGCTTGTCACACCGATTACGGAAACAACGGCAGATGGATCTATTTGTTGTTGCCCTAAAGACACCGCTAGGCGTGATGGGAAACTACAACAGAGAAAATCAATCTGCTGTTGCCCTTAAGACGCCACAAGGCGTGATGGCCTCTGACTGCTTGGTCGGTCTTTGGCTAAGGACGGAAGAAGAAGAAGAAGAAGCACGCAGTACTAGAACCATTTCGCTAAATGTGTTAATAGCATTTGTGGGGATCTTTCATTTCGATATTCTGGTAATAGAAATTAGTGTTTACATGGTTAACAGTGTTAGCGTACCATTTTAATTCACTTAGCTTTTCTAGCTGGTAAAACTAGTGAAATAAATAACGCGTAGCTATTTCATACCAGATGTTCAGTTATAATGTTAATTTTCACCACCCGCAGGGGCAAAGTCTTTTACAGACAGGGGGTATGATGTGCTGGTGTTGTGGGTAGTGGGTTTCCCCCCTTGCTTCACCCTAGGCCTAGTGAATTCTTGTTCATGAAAGGAGCGACCATTGCGGTGTTAGTCTCTTGGCCTAGCAAAACCTCTCATACCCCAAGATCGTTGTGCGTGGTGAAGAGCCACACCCTCCTCGAGGTAGTCCTGGTAACTGAGGGTGCGAATCCTCAGGCTAAACACAACGGATCTAGAGGAGCAAACCTCGATAATAAAACCGGTGCACTACACCGTACACGCCCTCTGTGGGTGGGAAGGAGCCAGATGGATACTGAACAAGTCTTGGGAGTGTGAACGAGTGTGGACTGCTCCCTGAAGATCGGAACCCATCGTACAGGCACAGAGACTCAGGACTTGACGATCCTATTGCCTTCAACTCTTGGTCACATGCCTAGAGCTTCGGAGAACTCGGCGTAACCAGCAGGCAATTTGGTGGCGGGGAAAGAGCACTGTGAGCCCTACCTTGGCTACGTATCACAAGGAGACGCAGAAACACCCCCTTTATCTCCCCCAGAGCTGGCACAGTACACTTCTGGCTTCTACCCGGGGCGGTAGGAAATCCACATCAAACCTGGCAGAGCAAGTCCTCCATCAGATGCGGCCGATGCTGGGCCCACTGGCGCGTGGACACGTCCCGATCCCCATCGAGACTTGCCCGGGGAGCCCACCCCGGCTCAAAAAAGCAGAGAAGGCCACTCTCCAAACCTCCGATGTCTTGCGGGCAGTGTTAGGATGTGCAAGAACATGGACAGGAAGACTCCACAACTTCCCCACTGAAGACACGCCCACGGCGACTGTCGCCTCAATTGGCTGTGTGTGGTGTACCCGGAAACGGGGCCTCCCAGTACTGAGGCACAGTTAAGTCCCCGATGTCACTTATCGGTGCAGAGTTGAGAGAGATGGCTGAGCATCACAATCCTCCCTGTGTTGCAGCATGATGAGAACCCAGCATTGCACACTGAGCTTGGGGGGATCACTTGGGCACCAGACTTAATACTGGCTCATGACTGGATGGCCGCATGCAGGAGATTTCTACAATGGAGGGTTGGCAGGTGGTGGGTATCTGGAAGTGGCTCTGTGCAGGACGTGAGGATTCCTTGGGAGAGCCCAGAACCAGAGCACAGCATTGTGCAAGCTCTGCATAGTTGGAGAGCCCCCTGGATGACGGGGAATGCACAGTGTGCTACCCCACCTATCCCCAACTGCTAACTTAGAACCAGAAGTGGGGTCCTCTGTATGCGTGCCAGGCCAGGATAAAATGCCTGGGAAAGAGACTGGAGCCCAGAACTCCCTAACTCAAAGTTGCAGGATGGCAGGAAAGACAGGGCTATTTTGAAGATAACACAACCATATTTTCACCATACGAGCTCGGACGCCGCCTCGGTAAACAAGGTCCGCGCAGAGCAGTGACACCCCCAGGCTGCTTGCGAATAGTCTACTACTGGGAACATAAACAGATTAGGGATGAGCCCACTCTCCCATTGAACAGGTGCTAAAGTCATAGATACTGGGCCAGAAGGCGCACCGGAAACCACAGTATCACGCAACTCGCTTTTTTTTTTTCTATGGAGAGTACACCGTCAAATAAATCTCGTACTGGTGCTCGCCCTGTGGAGCTCCACCAGGCAGGTGCAGTGCCGGGCTCTGAGCCTCGACAGAGCCCACCCTCAGCTACTGGAGGACCCTCTAGACCGTCTTGTGGAGTCAGCAGACGGCGGAGGAGAACTACTGACCAAAACAAAACAGAAAAAGAGAAACCCAGAGTGCCACTTGTCATGATGCACTGGAATGCAGAGGGAGTGAACAGCAAGCAGGCTGGATACAGCAAAAAGACAGAGCTGGAAAACATCTTGTATGAGAAGCAAGTCAGTGTTTGCTGTATCCAAGAGACTCACTTGAAAGCAGATCAAACCTTTAAAATAAGGGATATCAATGCTTCAGATCCGACAGAAAAGATAGACGAAAAGGAGGAGTACTTACTCTTGTAAGGAATAACATTCCTGCACACGAAAGGAAAACCTTCATGGATGGAGCAGAATATCAGCTGTTGCAGATAAAGGTAGACAAGATGGAAATAGAACTCCTGAACTATTACTGTCCGAACTACAAACCCCTGAGTCTCAGCTCTATACAGGTACCAGCCACCAACTTTATAGCAGTTGGAGACTTTAATAGCCACTCCCAGAGCTGGGGCTATAACCATCTGGATCACAGAGGTGAAGAGGTTGAAACTTGGCAAGATGATCACTCCCTAATCCTAGTCAATAATGCCACAGATACTCTTACCTTCTACTCCAGAGGATGGCACACAACTTCAACACCAGATCTTGCCTTCTCCACACCAGATATAGCTGGATCTATTAGTAGAGAAGTAGGAGACCAACTAGGGGGAAGCGACCATCGCCCAATCTTTCTTACTGTCCAGAGTGCAACTCTCAGTACAGGCCCAGCCATTACAAGATGGAACTACAAAAAAGCCAACTGGGGTTTATTCAGGCATCAGGTGAACACGCTGCTGTCTACCCTCAAGGTACAGAACAGAGACATTAATGAAGTGGTAAAAGACTTCAACAGATGCATACTACAAGCTACAAAAGAAACCATTCCCAAAGGATGCCGGCGTAACTACATACCATCTGGTCCAGCACACTCCAAGAACGTCAGGAAGCTATGGACAGGGCTAGAAAGGACGCAGAGTCTCAGCCTTCACTTGAAACTCACAACAAATGGAAAAAGACTGTAGCAGAGTTTCAGAGAACAAAGCTAGAAGGAAAAGCTGGAGAACTAAAACGGCATCGCTGAACCTTGAGAAAGACGGCAGGAAACTGTGGAGATTAGTCAAGTCTCTAAATGAAGAGCGTTCCTCACCTAGGCAGACTATCACATTGGATGAAGGTGGCAAACTTTTCAGAGGAAAACAAGCTGCAGACTTGTTTGCTAGAAGATACAGTTCAGAAAGCAACTTACCCATTAACATAGATCATCAGAGAGAGATAAGAAAAGAAATACTGGCAACCATGGGACAGACAGATACTCCTGCCCCAATGAGGGAACCCATCACACTAGGAGAACTACAGAAGGCTATTTCCAAGCTTAAGTTTCAAAAGTCACCCGGCCCAGACAAAATCAGCAACGAAATGCTAGTAAATCTGAGCTCAGCAGCAAAGACAAAACTGCTTGAGATATTCAACCACAGCTGGTTGAAAGGAACGGTACCCCAAGTATGGAGAGAGCCATCACAATACCCATACTAAAGAAAGGGAAATGTAAGACCGAGGCTGCAAGTTACCGGCCAATCAGTCTCACAAGCTGTGTTGGGAAGACTATGGAGCGAATAGTCAACCACAGATTGAAATGGTATTTAGAGTCTGAGCAGATCCTGGTGCCGGAACAAGCTGATTTAGAGAATGCTACAGTATAGAAGACCAAGTTACTTACTTGTCTCAAGCAATAGAAGATGCCTTCCAGGAGAAGAAAAAGGTCCTAACGATCTGGGTCGACTTCAAGCAGGCCTTTGACAAGGTGTGGAAAGATGGCCTCATTGCAAAACTTAGGAGAAGTGGAATCCAAGGCAACATGATGAAATGGATCCAGTCATACCTGCATAACAGGAGAACTAGAGTCACTCTTGACGGTCTGCAGAGCAGAAAAGTGTTGCTCCATCAGGGGGTACCTCAAGGAGGAGTAATTTCCCCAACACTCTTCGACTGATTCACGCACTGACGTGCACAAGGCAGTGTGAGTTGCTTTGGACGCACGGGTAACCTAGTTTGGGGATTGTGACGTCATGTTTTGAACGGGGCAGTGCGGACTTTGTTATGTCCGAGATATAGATTATTGGAATTTTCTGGCAGTTTTGTATAAGCCAGTATGTTATATTGATTCAATTGGTATTCTTGACGAAGCCAATGATGGAAGGATCATGTAAGTGTCGCCCCGGTTATATTTGTATATTTATTGCCGTAAACTAAAGTATCAGGCCGCTCCCAGTTGTAGTCTAGCGGGAAGTCATCTTAGCATGTAATTTCCTAGAATGGACAGACGGAGTCGGTGGTCATATTAGATTACCGTAGAGGAATAATACCTACGTGTAAACCAGTTTATTTATTCGTATGCTTCATATTTTATATGCCGTACATTCAACAATGCCAGAAGCGTGGCATAGAATGGGAGAGGTTAGTCAACTGGAATCTCTAACCTGTTCGTATTATCGTGTATGACTTTGTTTGAAACTATATGCTATCTAACGTTATGTTTTGGAGAACGTATGGGATTGTGAAGTATGATATGGAAGATTTTATCCTGGAGTATGAATACGTTACCATGATAGACGTCCTTGAAGGAAGGTCAATGGACTTGAATGAGAAGAATATTATACGGTAACAGTTTTGTGATCCTTAGTCACTTGAGTCAGAGGACTTTATTGGTAGAGAATCTTCAGGAACTTTAAAAGTAATTACCATTATGCTGATGTATGATCTTTGCGCCTGTGACGATGTTAGTCTTGTCCACTCCGTATGTGTCATGTTGAATAAAATCTATGTACAGTCATCACCGACTTATGTACTGCCAGTACTTGCCCAGTTCACCCAGTTCAACACTACTTGTTGAAGTTCGTTTGAAGAATATTGTTGACATTCGTTCATTTTAACCATTCGCGTTTTAAGCTACCTCTTCACCAGTATAAACTGTACTCAACCATAAAACGGAGTCAACAGTAATTGGTGTGCCAGTCTGGTTTTGAAATCAAGAATTTCACAGGAAACGTACCCAATACAATTATCATTAATGGAAGATCTGAACTTTCAAGGCGACAACATCTTGGGATCATCTGAAGATCTGAACTTTCAAGGCGACAACATCTTGGGATCATCTCTTTGTCACTATTACGTGCAAGCTGTGGTCTAATAACTCAGAACGAAGTATTTTATCCTCACACGTACATACACGGAGACGAGGCACATTGGTTTTTTTTCCTGCACGCGAGATGAGTATAACGTGTTGTCGTTGTACCCTTTATTACGTTTAGCTGTGCCTTAAATAATTATGTCCATATTTATATTTTCCTTGTTATATGTTATATGTTGTTCATTTGTCGTGGGAGGTAGGGAGGTTGATCTGACGAACGAGATCCATCTCGAAGCCAATTCGGGCTCTTCGTCAGACGTTCTGTAGGGCTCAACTTGTAAGTTTCAATTGAGCGATAGTTCCGGTACAAGGCTAGAAACCTTGCCGAAGTTCCGATCGCTAATTGTCCCTTATAATAGTATCTGTTTAGCTGTTCCGTCAAGTTTTTATTGTTGTTCTCGTAGTTATTTTTATTCGTAATTTAGTTTTATGATGAATTTTGTTTGTATTTTGCGTCCATCTCACCTTTCCTGTCGTTCAGTTTTTTTACAAAACCTATGTTTTTACACTGTGTTGTCAATTGTACTGTTAATTATCTGATCGTAGTTATCGTCGTATATTTTTACGATATTCTATTTTAGTTATACATTTTTATTTTTTTTTTGATTTCTACGATTGTGTTCACCCGTCCAGTTTATCATGTCTTGTCGGTATGTTTCTATTGTCTTTCTCGTTGTTCATTTCATGACATTTGATTACATAAATTTATTGATTAATAACATATTTAATAATTATATGATAACATTATACCGTTCTAAGGACAGGAACGAAGAACACTTGTTATAATAACAAGGTTAACTAATTTATATTGATTAATTATCATTTTTATAAATCAAGAGTATTGTGACTACTTATAAAGCATAATGTATTCACTAGATTATTTCATTAAGCAAGCAAAAGCTCTTCAGATGGCTCCTGATGAAGCAAAAACATTTGCACTTGCAGAATATAGGAAAGCTCAAGAAATAGAAGCCGAACAGAGAAAGTTAGAAACTTTAAGACTAGAAAAACTTCAATTTGAGGCAGATCAAAAACGGATTGAGGCTGAGGAACAAGAGAAGAAGATGAAATTTGAGGCTGAGGAACAAGAGAAGAAGATGAAATTTGAGGCTGAGGAACAAGAGAAGAAGATGAAATTTGAGGCAGATCAAAAACGGATTGATGCTGAGGAACATGAAAAGAAGAGGAAATTTATAGCTGAGGAAGAGGAGAAAAAAAAATGAGATTAGCCGCTGAATTAGAAGATAAACGAGTTCAAAAGGAAATGGAACAGAAACAAAAAGAAATGGAAGATAGGAGATTAATAGCTGAACAAAATGTAAAACGACTTCAGCTTGAGATGGAAGAGAATGAAAAAAAAAAACGACAGCATGAACTGAAATTAGCAGAGTCAGAATATGAGAGAATTAGGTTTACTCAGGAAGCTAATTCTCAGAGAACTTTTGAAAGCCAAACTCCATCCAGACATGATTATTTTAAGGAAATTCACCTTAAATTACCAAAATTTAATCCCCCGTCTGATGACGTAATATTCTTCCTAGATAGGTTTGAGGCCACTTGTGGATCTTATAACGTGGATAAAGCGCTATACTGTACATATTTATCCAGATTACTTACAGGGGATGCATTAGCAGTTTATCATACCACCAGCATTGGTGAGAAAAATGACTATAATGCTCTTAGAGCAGCACTTCTGCAAAAATTCCAAATGACAGAAGACGAATATCGTTTAAGATTTCATACATTACTACCCCAATCTAGCAGAAATTTCAATGATTTTCTGTCACAAATACGACTAACACTAGAAAGATGGATTGAATTATCCAAAATTGAAAAGTCATATGAAGGTCTCTTCGATTTACTGATGCGCGATAAGGTACTATCGTCTGTAAATCCTACATTTCTCGCATTTTTGCAAGAACGGAAACCTTTATCAATAAAAGGCTTAGAAGAACATGCAAAAAATTTTTGTACTGCTCACCCAAACATGGATCTAAGTAACGCACAGATTAAGAATGAATTGCCTGTTGCTTTTGCAGCACAACAAAACAATTTTTCACGAAATCGTTCCTTTAGTGCTGACAGGTATGTCAATAAGGGAAATAATTACAATTTTAACAATGATAACTTTTACAAAGGGAAGCAATTTCAACAATCTGCTCCATTTAATGTTTCTTGGAACCAAACTCACAGATCACAAGATTTTGGTAACAATAATTTTAAAAATAATCAAGGACATTATAATAAACAAAACTGGAGATCAAGATCTCAGGGTCCACAAAACAGACAAGGTTCTTGGAATAAAAATTTTAAAGAACATCATAACTTTAATTATACAAATTATCGGACTCATCCAAATTTTAACTCTAGCAGAAATGACAATTGTAGCAATTTTAATGCAAATAATCAAAATCGATCGCGTCGCAGAGATAGATCGTCAAATAATACGGGTAGACATTCTAATGTCGCTTTAAGTGATACACAGGCTAACATTGAACAGGGTAAAGTAACTGAAACTCACAATGCTATGTCTTGTTCTCTTGATTGTACCCAGGTGAAAGACTGTCCAGAATGCTCGACTCTTTTCCAGCCTAAGGCGATCACGACGCTGCGTTGCGGACATACCTTGCCTAGCCTACCTATAGTCTGCACAGCCACTGCTACGTCAGTACACCAGGGACAGGGCTCTCTTAAGTTTAACAAGGGATTTGTCAACAACATTTCATGCTCTCTCCTATTTGACTCAGGTTGTAGCACTGTGGGCGTCCGGACCTCGCTGATCAACCCAAGTTGTGCCACGGGCCGGGTTGTCAAGTGTGTGACTTTCGGCGGCACCGTCGAAACATTTCCCACTGCTATTATTGATCTTAATACACCTTTCTTTTCAGGAAAGATCCAAGCATGTCTTCTTCCAAATCCAATATGTGATGTAATACTTGGTCGCATACATGGTATTAAAGAGTGTACACCGCAGCAAATAGCTGAATGGGAAGAGCGACATATTCAAACTGCAAATGCAGTAGTGACTAGAGCGCAAGCTACTAATATGTCGCATGATACACCTATTGAACCTACAGTTCATACCACTTGTGATGATGATGCTCCTATTTCACGGGAGTTGTTTGCAACATTGCAAAAGAATGATGATTCATTAAAAAAAATTTTTTTCAGTATGTTAACAAAAAGAATACAAGCAACAAACTTGCAAAATCTAGACATGACTTTATACTTAAAAATGGGATTTTGGTGAGAGTAATACGGGAAAAGGATTCATCCTTATGTTATCAGATCTTAGTCCCATCCTCTATGAGATCTCGTATATTACGACATGCGCATGACTCGCAATGTGCGGGCCATATGGGTTTTTCGCGTACCAAATCCAGAGTGCTTTCGGCATTCTACTGGCCAGGCGTCCATAGGGACATCACTCTCTATTGTCGGTCCTGTTTGATATGTCAGGAAGTTAAGGTACGGGGTCCATTTCATGCGGCTCCTATTCAAGCTGCGGACATCCCGATTAGACCATTTGATAAAATGGCCATTGACATTATTGGTCCGATGCTTCCATCTGCTAGAGGGCATACGCATATCCTTACGTGCATTGATATGTGCACTCGTTGGCCTGAGGCCATCCCTCTCAAGAACACTTCATCTGCCAGTGTAGCAGAGGCATTGATGTTAATCTTCTCACGCATTGGTTTTCCACGGAAAATCTTGTCGGATCATGGGGTTCAGTTCATTTCTGAATCCATGTCTCAAGTTATGAAGACATTAGGTATAGACAGATCTCTTAGTTCTATTTATCATCCGATGTCAAATGGGTTAATTGAGCGTCTCAATAGGACACTCAAGCAGTTGTTGGGTAAGATGACTCAAGACCATCCCCAAGACTGGGATCGGGTCCTACCCGCTTGTCTCTTTGCGTATCGCGAAGTACAAAATCAAGCAACGGGGTTTTCTCCATTCCAGCTTGTTTTTGGCATGCAACCACGCGGTCCGATGTCGTTAATCCACGACTTATTGGTTGACGAGAATATTGAAGAGGAAACTCAATCCTCTTATGAGTATGTGATCTCGCTGAGAAAGAGAATCATAGATGCTTGTAGACTAGCTACTGCATCATCTGAACAAGCCAAAGAAAAAGCTCGTCTATTTGCAAACAAGTATAGACGTCTTCGCCAGCTCATACCTGGTGATGAAGCTTTTGTCTTACTACCTGCGCATAACAATCGTCTTTTAATTACCTGGAGAGGTCCTTTCAGGATCATCTCAAGAATATCCGATGTCGACTACATCGTTGATGTTAATGGTAAACATAAAACCTTCCACATTAACATGTTGAAGGAGTATTACTCACGTCCTGATTATCTACAGTCAGTGTTTCAGGCAACTGACGATCCTACACCTCCTATTCAACACTATTCTAGTTTGTCAGTCATCCAAGAAGAAGAATCTTCTTTCGATGATGTACAACTACCAATACCAGTTGTACCACTCCATTCCACTGAGAAATGGAATGATGTTACGATCTCATCTACTCTTTCGGCTGATCAACGTCAGCAAGTCTCTAATATTCTACACTCGTATGAGGATGTCCTCACTGACATCCCAGGTCATACGTCAGTCATCCAACATGACATTATTCTGACTGACGATACGCCTATTCGAGTTCGCCCATATCCTATTCCTTTACACTTTCGTGATAAGGTTGATAAGGAATTGGATGAGATGCTCCAATTAAATATAATTGAACCATCTTCATCACCATATTCTTCTTCCATGGTAATCATTAGGAAGAAAGACAACAATATACGTCTTTGCGTAGATTACAGGAAATTAAACAAAGTTACAAAATTCGATGCGGAACCATTACCTCTTTTAGATGACTTATTGGAGAGATTATCTCATGCTACATTCTTTTCGAAATTTGACCTTTCAAAGGGATATTGGCAAGTGCCACTCACTCCTAAAGCAAAGCCATTCACCGCTTTCTCGACACCACGGGGTCTTTTTCAATGGAATTTTATGCCATTCGGGTTAATGAATGCGCCAGCTACCTTTGTACGCATGATGCGCCGCATATTGTCTCATCGTCCCGATGTCATTACTTATATAGATGACATCTGTCTTTTCAGTGACTCTTGGGATGAACATATTCAGGGTTTAAAATCTTTACTTTCTACCTTACGGGATTATAACTTAACAGCGAAACCTTCAAAGGCTTTTGTCGGTTTTCATGACATCTCATTTCTGGGTCACCGCATAGGTCATGGTTTCATGTATACAGAAGACAGTAACGTCTCTAAAATTTTAAACATCTCAGCACCTAAGACAAAAAAAACAAGTTAGGTCGCTTTTAGGACTAATACAGTTCTATTCAAAATTCATCCCTTTTGTCTACTATAACTGCACCTTTTTCGTCTCTACTGAAGAAAGGCACATCTAATGTAATAAAGTGGTCGCAGGATCACCAAACGGCGTTAGACTATATAAAACAATTTTTTTCAAATGCACCTTTTTTGAGGTTGCCTGACAAAAATCTCACCTTCATTCTCCGCAGTGATGCAAGTTCTTACGCTATTGCTGCAGTTTTGATGCAGGAATATAACGGCACCTTATTTCCGGTTATGTACGTATCCAGAAAGCTCACGCCGAGCGAGACGAAATATTCCGTTCTGGATAAAGAGCTCCTTGCTCTTGTCTGGGCAATCACTAAACTGGATCGTTATCTCCTAGGATCACACTTTGTGGTGGAGTCTGACCAGAAAGCTCTTACCGCACTGAATACAGGGAACGTTAAGTCATCAAAGTCAGCGCGTTACGCTATAGCACTTCAACCGTTCCATTTTGAGATACGAGCTATTCCTGGAGTGCAGAATGTGTTCGCAGACTGTCTATCAAGATGCCCAAGTGAACGTGTCGAAACTAAACCACTTCCAGATGTTGGAACATCCTCACCGATAACATGAATAACTTTGTACATTGTTATTGATACTATGGTAACATTTTATTAGAACGTGAACATTGGTACTACAGTAACTTTTTATTAATATGGCAACATTGTTAAGAGCGACAAATATACATTTGTTATTCGTATGGAACATATTACACTCCATATCGTGTTTGAGCAAATATTATATCGTGTATGGAACATTGAGAACATTATCTCGTCGATTACTAACTACAGTAGTTGTAACGGAACAGTGACATATTGATAGTGATATTGAAATTACTTAGAATATATTAGTAACTGTTTATTTGTTAGTAATTAAGGAATATATAAATTAGATTAATTCAATTTAATCTATTTAATTGATTATGGATCACACACAAACTAACTTTCTTAGTTGTCAGGTAATACCTACATTCACGGGTCTTAGTTATGATATCTCACTGTTAGATCACTAGTCAACCATACTAGTGTTAGAAAAACATTAAGTGTGTTGATTCTTAAAGTGTTTAATTTTGCATTGCTTCATTTTTGCACATTGTATTTTCAATTTTTCTGTTTCATTGATTCTCTTGTCATTGATCATCATCAGTGTTGCTGTTCATTTTCATTTTTGAAATCATATGTTTCAAATTTTGTTGAAAACTTAGTTGAATTTTATTATCATCTTTTTTTTTTATGGTTTTTTTCATTTTCATTTTCAAACTTGTTTTTACTTCGAATATTACCACATCGTTCCAAAGTAGGTCGATTGTGGATGTGTGCTTTAATGCATACTATCATTTAGTTATATTGATTTCGTTTAATATTCTTTTCTTAATATGATATAACTTTATGCATTTCATATCTTGTGGTAGTTTTGACTCACCTCTCTCGGGTATTAAGTTCAAAAAAAAATTAATAGAATTAATTTTTTTTAAGGGGAGGTGATAAGGGAGCTGTTACGTACATTTATTACCTAAGGGGGTAGTCTTCGGTCCTGCCAAATGTACGCACCAGTCTTTATATATTTTATTATTTGTGCGTTCGATTGATTCACGCACTGACGTGCACAATGCAGTGTGAGTTGCTTTGGACGCACGGGTAACCTAGTTTGGGGATTGTGACGTCATGTTTTGAACGGGGCAGTGCGGACTTTGTTATGTCCGAGATATAGATTATTGGAATTTTCTGGCAGTTTTGTATAAGCCAGTATGTTATATTGATTCAATTGGTATTCTTGACGAAGCCAATGATGGAAGGATCATGTAAGTGTCGCCCCGGTTATATTTGTATATTTATTGCCGTAAACTAAAGTATCAGGCCGCTCCCAGTTGTAGTCTAGCGGGAAGTCATCTTAGCATGTAATTTCCTAGAATGGACAGACGGAGTCGGTGGTCATATTAGATTACCGTAGAGGAATAATACCTACGTGTAAACCAGTTTATTTATTCGTATGCTTCATATATTTTATATGCCGTACATTCAACAATGCCAGAAGCGTGGCATAGAATGGGAGAGGTTAGTCAACTGGAATCTCTAACCTGTTCGTATTATCGTGTATGACTTTGTTTGAAACTATATGCTATCTAACGTTATGTTTTGGAGAACGTATGGGATTGTGAAGTATGATATGGAAGATTTTATCCTGGAGTATGAATACGTTACCATGATAGACGTCCTTGAAGGAAGGTCAATGGACTTGAATGAGAAGAATATTATACGGTAACAGTTTTGTGATCCTTAGTCACTTGAGTCAGAGGACTTTATTGGTAGAGAATCTTCAGGAACTTTAAAAGTAATTACCATTATGCTGATGTATGATCTTTGCGCCTGTGACGATGTTAGTCTTGTCCACTCCGTATGTGTCATGTTGAATAAAATCTATGTACAGTCATCACCGACTTATGTACTGCCAGTACTTGCCCAGTTCACCCAGTTCAACACTACTTGTTGAAGTTCGTTTGAAGAATATTGTTGACATTCGTTCATTTTAACCATTCGCGTTTTAAGCTACCTCTTCACCAGTATAAACTGTACTCAACCATAAAATTAGCTCAGCAGCATGGTCATCAGCTGCTAACTCACATCTGCAGTCTTTGGACAAGGTGCAAAATCAAGCTCTCAGGCTCATTACAGGAGCCATGAAAACTACACCAATAACAGAGATGCAGAAGGTTGCTGGATTACAGACATTGTCCCATAGAAGAGACACAAAAACCATGATCCAGATGGAAAAGTACAACAGTATGCCAATGCACCCAATGAAGGCAAGACTAGATGATCTGGCATTGGGACGTCTAAAGCGTAGCAGCTTTGTGCATCGGGGAAAAAGACTTATAAGACAGCATCAAGAAGACCTATCCATGAAGACAACACCACTGAAGCCCACCCTATACCCTGTACCATGGGAGCAGGCCAGCAGTGCCCTCCAAATTAATACATCAGTCAGTGGTCTCACAAGTGGATATGAGTATAATGATCTGCAAAAACGAACTGCTACATTGAGTATGATCCAAGAAAGCTATCCCGATCAATTATGGATACATGCCTATACAGATGGATCAGCAACTAATGCTGTTAGGAATGGAGGTGCCGGTATCTTTATCTCATATCCTGACAACCACTATGAGACTAGGCACATTCCCACTGGTAAATTCTGTTCCAACTATACAGCTGAGGTTCAAGCTCTAGAGCAAGCTGCAAATATGATTTAAACACCAACTCTGACTGCCACCAGGTAGTCATCCTCACAGATGCACTGTCTGTCCTGCAAGCTCTCAAGGGTGGTAAACTCCCGCATCTGAGAAATGAACTAAACAAGGTAGCTGCCAAAAAGAGAACCATACTTCAGTGGGTACCATCTCATTGTGGTGTACCCGGAAATGAAAAGGCAGATAAACTTGCAAAAAAGGGAGGAGAATGTGAACAAGAAGATAATGAAGTCACATACTTTGAGAAAAAGAGAGCTATCCAGACTATCAGAAGAGAACAGAACCAACCCAAAGACGACTATCACACTCTCGACCGGCAGGGACAGATAACTATTTTTCGACTCAGGACAGGGCATAACAAACTGAATAAACACATGCACAAGCTACGATTGTCTGCTTCACCACTGTGCACATGTGGATTAAACGAACAAACTGCTGAGCATGTTCTACAGGACTGTCCTCTGTATGACCAGTTAAGAAAGATATACTGGCCCAATGACTCAACACTAAACTCAAAGCTACATGGAGTTAAAGAGGAACTTCAAACAACAGTCGAATTCATCATGAGAACTTGTCTGACGGTGTAATCATCAAAGATGCGATCGCAAGAAGAAGAAGAAGAAGACCACCTGCTTTCTCACACAAGAAGAGACGGTTTTAGTTGACTAATTTATATGTTAGGTGAGACTGATAGTGACAGAAAAGAATTCACGGTTTATTTCATTGTGCGTATTTATTATAAGTGCCTATTATTTGATATCATACGACTAAACTATCAGACGCCGACAACTTAATATTATTAAAGACAGGCGATACTTTGTGTAAGTGCGCATATAGATCATTAAATAATAATTGATATTATACGCTGATCGTGAAAGTGCGAGAGGGGCGGGGAGAGTGCACACCTCCAACCGACCTGAAATCTCAGCGCTAGCGAAAGCTGACCATATATGTTTAAAGGAAAACACCTGTGCCGTTTAACTTTAATCAGGACTGACGGAGTGGATAAGAGATTGTCTTTTCCCCATCTGTGTGCATATATAGCTATATAGAATAGTAGCATTTTTCCATAAATGTTTTTTTATTCCTAGCAGACCGGATCAAGGGCGTCCAGCGGTCTTTTTCTTCATTTACGGATTGGTTAATGTTGTCTTTTCTTGGCTTGTGCATCACCTATTTCATTGGTGAGCAAGGACATGCCAAAGATTTATGAGAAACATTTTAACTTGTAAATTTAACTGGACTTAAAAAAAACCCAGCGATATTTTTCCAATTTTACTAGCCCACTGGGGTATACAAAAGAACACTTATTCTCCCGACTTCTGACAGTCGTATTAAGAGGATTATCATCATTTGTAACATTTTTAGCAACCAGATGTTTCCCGATACTGGAAGTATTTTCCTCCTTTTTTAACTGTGAACCTCAAGAGCACGTTTCGCTACACTAACTATTCACGGTGACATTTGTTCATCCAGGAAAAACCCACACCCAGATTCGTAGTTCACCTCGCTAGTCTTGACTTGTTAGAGGATGGACTGGGGCCAATTTGGGAAATAAAACCTGACAATTTTTTTTTAAACAGGATAATTGTATTTCCAAGGGATATCACCAAGAGTAGGTAAGCATGATTGAGTGGCCACTGTATGACAGAGAGAGTGAATATTTTTCTTTGTTACAGGAACTTTACCAACATTGGATTTTGCTTAAACTTGTTAACTTTACTGGGTAGCATATAGTAGGAACTTGTTCTTTACTGTCTATTCTGTAACATAGTGCTAACCTTTCACCTTTGAGTTATTAACTTTTTGGGTTCCTTTCTCAATAGGGGGAGGGCACATTTATTCTGTTATTTTCATATGTATGTAACTCTGATTTTATTTGATCTTTCTTAAGATATTTGATGTTGTCAAGTTTAAATGATAATAAGCAACAAAAGAAACTTACCTTTGTGTGTTGGTCAGACCCATACCCAATTAACCGTAGTTTTTCACGTTTGTGTATCTTGTGTCACATAGCAGTGTGTGTGTGTAAACTTATATTTATATGTATGAGGAGGGCAAGGTTGTCTTGTACTAAATTATAGTCGTATAGATAGGCTGGAATAGAGAAACTTACTCATTAAAGAGACATATCTTCTCCTTAAGCTATTCGCCCGTGAAATCTATTTCTCACACTTTTTTTTCACGTACTTATCAACATCCACTCTACTCAGATGGGACAAAAATAACTCGCAAACCTATCGGTACGACAATCCCTAATAATACTTCTCGCTCAGCAAGCATTGCACACGATTCTTGTGCAGTGTCACGCTAGCTAAGCTTCTTTTGGCGGTCATATTGCAACAACCGCACCATGCAGGTGCGAAACTTAACCACCATGCACAACTTGGCGCACACTGAAGAAATTTTTTCAGTCCGCAGCTGGCGTTACATTTGTGCATATTTTTCCAATTCACAATTCTTGTTATAAAATTGCAACTGTCCACGTTCGTGACAACTGTGATGCAAGCAAAGTGGTAAGACCTAAAAACAGGTCTTCTTTTGACACCATTTTCTCGATGTGAGATTGGTGCAAAACTCCGCACCACGCAATACTTAGTTATGTTCTTGGGTGCATTCTTCCGGATGTTTGCACCACAGCTAAAGATGTCTGCTCTGGTAAGTTTATCATTATCAATACTTTTTCTTTGAGCTGGCACTATATCAGCAGTTCTTTTCTTTACAGCTTTCATATCTGTAGAGACGTTTGTCATCTATAATATCACAATTGGTGGTGCAGCCATATAGTTATTATTGCCACATTTCATGGGCTACATACTTTCAGTCAATCTGACTTATGTTACCAAAGTTTTACTCTGTCGTTTGTCCTTTCATCTTTGGAGCAGAAGGGAATGTCCAGTAAGATCACCTGGACAGGCCAATGTTATGAAGCACTAAACAAAATTAAGAAGTATTTTTCAAGTAGTCAAATTTTACGGCTACCCAACCTTAATTTACCATTTCTTCATAGGACTGATGCATCGTTAGAAGGAATCGGTGGATGTCTGCATCAGTGTTTTAAGAGTAGATTTCACCCAGTGTTTTACATGAGCTGAAAACACAGTTAGGCAGAAGTCAGATATCCAGTGATCAAGCGAGAACTCCTGGCTGTGGTATGGTGTCTTACGAAACTCCAAAGATATCTACTAGGACAACGATTCTTTATCCAGACAGACCACATGCCTTTAACGTTTTTACAGACTGCGCAATACCCCAGTGCAAAAATCTCCCGATACGCACCTTTGATGCAGCCATAAAACTATACTATAGTATAGAATATTTAATTGTAACTTCTAACTTACCTCTCAACTGGACTGAATACAATCCCATACTATTCCATACAACATGCAGGAACAACTTATATCAATCATAAACCTGAAAAAAGAGTAGACATCTTTATACATTACCTATAAAATGCTACATCACATTCATTCAGAACTGTGTTAGTAAAGCATAAAGATGGATTTCTGTACTAATTCCATTGTCACAAATTAGAGTGGAGAGAAAAAAAATAATAGCAAAGGTAATAAGTCTTACCAGGGGAAAAGATAGGAAAGAACACATGCTGTGGCCACAAGGCCTTTGCCAGGGACAAACAAAAACAGGAAGGAAAGAAAGTGAGAATTAGGTAGAAAATATACAAATAAGAGCAAAAACTCCCTGATTTGGATCATATGGCAGGACCTTGTCACAAATAAGGTCAGTTGTGTTAATATTATTAATTTATTTGAGTTTTTTTTCAATTTCGTCTGCAATTTGCGGTAGTGTAATAAATTTAGTGCTATTAAGTGTTAATTAAAGAGAATACACTTAGGGAATCTTGTACACTCTTGTGACAGGACTTGGCATGTGTTTGTTGAAGGCCTATGCTCATTAGGGAGCTAAAGGTATTGACTGATTGAACACTAATCTTAACCCAAAACTTGACCCTATTTGCGAAAAGGATGTTAGCCCCTATGCATAGCAAACTTTCATTCAACCAAAAGATGGCAATGCAATGTAAGATTGAGATTGGCTATTATGCAGTTTATACAGCACACATTAACAGTTCTCAATGTCTATACCTAGTACTTTGTTGTATATAACATGGACCTAGGCTGAAATGAACAATAGTGGGACATGTTCTTTGATGTCACCCTAGTAAGTCGCCAACATCGTTAGGGTTAGGATTCCGTAACGCAACCCTAAATTACTGCGTCTCTGAATTCTTTTGGTTTTTTTTAAGGCCATATCGAACACATGCCCCACTGTTCATTTCAACCAAACAACAATTCACAGGTATAATTAGAAAGCATGAAATTAAAATTCTAACAATGTGAAAATCTAGGTGGTCACATGCATTACCAGACCATTGATAACTATCTCAAAATACTATGTAACACACAATCAGTCATTAACTGGCCAATTCCTATTTTTTAACATCAACAATTTTTTTTTTTTTTTTAAATTAGCCTACTAATTTCACAGTAGGCCTACTGTAACATCTCATTCAGTACGAGCCGAATGTTATCTGACTGAAATCGAAATAGGCTGAAATTACGCATACCATGAATAAGGAAGTTATATAAGTAAAAACATTAACAAGTCATCCCCCAGCTTCGAATGGCTACACTGAGGCCATTTATTGATAATAATGAAAAACCGAAGAAGTCAGTGACAGAAAGTATCAAAGAAACAGATTTAGCCTACTGAGGCAGGCAACAAACAAACAAGTTACAAACGCCACGCAAAGTTCGGTTCAAACGTAAACTGTGTCAACGTGCACATCGGCAGGAAACAATGAACAGTAATTACACACAGGTACTGTTGCTGAAAATATACAACAAAGAAACTGAATCTTTTAAAGTTTGGTGGAATTTACTGAAAATCGTCAATGTTCCGATTTTTTTTCTTTTTTTAACAATGAGAGTTGTGTTGGACATGTAAAATGTCACGGAGACCAAAAAGCCAGATTTTTCTGTGGCCGTTATGCACGTGTAAAATTCGTAAGAAAACTAATTGGAAAATTATACTGCACAAGATTTATTTGACGTTTGATAATGTTTTGTAAATAACACCTAAAGTATCGTTAAGTAAACCATTTTAAAAAGTATGTTCCTTCTTTTATTTACAAAATTTTAATAAAATCCATTTAACCCCGAGAGCTTAACTGGTAAACTCGTGAACGTACACTTTTACAGACATAAGAATAATAATTTTTTTTTTTTTTTTTTGGAAAGGAATGGAAAAAAAAAAATATCGTCTTTAAGAATTATCATTATCCATCAGCTCCCTGTGGAGCATAGTTCATCAAGCAGCTCACGCCAAGCTCTCCTGTCTTTTGCATTCCGCTCAAGTTCTTTTCGAATTTAAAAAAATCATGTTTAAGTCTCTCTTCAACTCGCTTATTTGGAATTGAAAACAATATATATCCTAATTATAACCCATCAGAGGTTGAACGGGATTTTAGTTTATTTTCATTAATATAAAAAATAAAAAACTCGCTTCTCCATGAATTGTTTCGTTTCCCAAATGGACCGGGTTCGAAACCATGTAGCGCCACTCTGCAGTCGATCCAACTGTAAAAGTGGGCACTCTGCTCTGAGTATGGGAAAACAAAGGCAGAGAAGAAGGGCACTGGCAGGGCCGGCCCTAGGAATTTTGCCGCCCCGTGCAATAACATACCTTGCCGCCCCAGCCCAGCCTTAAATTAACGTTTGAAATTTTTAAAACCATTATGTTAAACAAGCTTCAACATTTAATTTCATGACCATTTGCCTAATTTTTAATAGTACCATTAATAATAATGTATTGATAATTTGATGACAATACTGTTGTTTTTTTTTTTTTTATGTACAACTTTTGCCTCGTTTTGGCGAGGCGTGATCCGTTCAACCTAGTCGGTTATATTAGGGCGCATGTCCAAATATAAAAGACCCTTAGGCCTGATTGACGAACAACGGCTGGAAGAAAACAAAATACTGTAAAGTCCTAAAATAAACCATTGACTTTATTAGAGACAATTCTTCTTTGATCCTTAGCCGCCGACCGTCAAAGCAGTCAGTGGCCATCACGCCTAGTGGCGTCTTGTAGGGCAACAACAAATTGATTCCACTTTGCTCGGTCGGTGGCCATCCTTCGTACAGTGCCCCAACTCTGGTTCATTCTTTGCATCTCAGCCTCCACAGTCCTCCGCCAGGTTGTTTTTGGTCAGCCTCTCTTTCGTTTTCCTTCAGGGGTCCAAAGCATAGCTGTTCTTGTTATGGCATCGGGGTCTCTTCTGAGGACATGGCCAACCCAGCTCCAGCGTATGCCAGCTATGATGGTGTGCATGTCCTCTTGCTTGCTCCGAGTAAGCAGATCTTGGTTGGTGATGGTATTCGGCCAAAAGATTCGGTGAATTTTTCTTAGGCATGTTGTGTGAAGGGAGCCGCGGTAGCATAGTGGTTAGTGCACTGGCTTCCTAGCTCAGTGGTCTATGGTTCGATCCCCAGATGAGGTGGGATTTATTTGTTTAGGCCGCAAACGGCTCCTGGGTCGACCCAGCCCCAACTGGGTACCAGAGCAACTTCTGGGAAGGTTAAGGCGGCCGGCGTGATGTTGACCACGTCACCCCTAGTGTGCCGACGGTCAAGAAAATATGGGCCTAACACCATATTCCCAATATGCCTCAATGGGCGTGTAACGGGATCCTTCTTCTTCATGTTGTGTGAAAAGAGGACAATTTCGACATTTTCTTCTCTGTAACTCTTCAGCATTCTGCACCATAGAGAAGCACAGAAAGCGCACAGCTCTGATATAATCTTAATTTTGTGCTTGTGCTGTATTGAGAGGACTTCCAGATGTTGTTTAGACTAAAAAAGGCTGTTCTTGCCTTATTCATTCTGATGTTGATGTCTTTGCCTGCCCCGCCGTCTGGTGTTACTATGCATCCTAGGTATGTGAAGGTATCTGTCTGTACCAGTTGCTGATTCCTTACTGATATGGGCTCAGGGTTGCTCACATTGAGCGTCATGACCTCTTCTTCTTCTTCTTCTTCGATCCTTAACCACCGACCGTCAAGCAGTCAGTGGCCATCACGCCTAGTGGCGTCTTGTAGGGCAACAACAAATTGATTCCACTTTGCACGGTCGGTGGCCATCCTTCGTACAGTGCCCCAACTCTGGTTCATTCTTTGCATCTCAGCCTCCACAGTCCTCCGCCAAGTTGTTTTTGGTCGGCCTCTCTTTCGCTTTCCTTCAGGGGTCCAAAACATAGCTGTTCTTGTGATGGCATCGGGGTCTCTTCTGAGGACATGACCAACCCAGCTCCAGCGTCTGCCAGCTATGATGGTATGCATGTCCTCTTGCTTGCTACGAGTAAGCAGATCTTGGTTGGTGATGGTATTCGGCCAAAAGATTCGGTGAATTTTTCTTAGGCATGTTGTGTGAAAAGAGGACAATTTTGACATTTCCTTCTCTGTGACTCTCCAGCATTCCGCACCATAGAGAAGCACAGAAAGCACGCAACTCTGGTATAATCTTAATTTTGTGCGTGTGCTGTATTGGGAGGACTTCCAGATGTTATTTAGGCTAAAGAAGGCTGTTCTTGCCTTATTCATTCTGATGTTGATGTCTTTGCCTGCCCCACCGTCTGGTGTTACTATGCTTCCTAGGTATGTGAAGGTATCTGTCTGTACCAGTTGATACATTAATAATACGAACCACACATTGTAATATAATATGCGAATCTTCACATGTACGATATTCTGTAAATAAACATGGCTACCAATTGAACATGCTTTTACTGAGTCCCTTCTGAAACGTGTGTGCTTGTGTAGATGACGAGGTAATGATTATATACATACATCATAACATTACATGGTGGCAGCGGTCGATACCGGACTGACGCAAAAAACAGCTACACGATAACACGTGAGTACAGTATTCGGCTAATTTTCGTCATCGTGGTCAGCCATGGCGGTGAAACAATATCGCAACGCACCGCAAATGAGATTCGCCGGTCACGATGATAAGAGTGAAGCTTTCTTGTTATGGCGCCAACGCATAGATCTATATTCCAAGACCACTGGTCTGGAAGGACAAACCCTAACTCCATATATCCTAGAAGCATTGGACGATGAAGGTTTGAAAATTTACAACAGTTTTGCTACCGCCATGCCTATTGAGTCAGCGACCGACCCCGTAGCCATATTGGACGAATTTGAAAAACGTCTGATAATAAAGCACACGAACTTTAGAGCGGCAAGATTAGAACTTCACCACCTGCGACAGAAACCTGATGAAAGTTTAGATGATTTCTTCACTCGCATCAAGGAGAAAACAAGTGTATGTAAATTTAACAAAGAAGAAGAAAAAGAGCGAATTATCGAACAGATCCTTCTCAGCACACCAATGCCAGAGTTCCAGAAATGGATACTGAGCCAGAGTGATACACTAAATTTACAACAACTTCTGGATGAAGGCAGGAAACACGAGGCACAAGCACTAAACATTAAACAAATTCAGCAAGGTACAGTAACAGCCCAGGTGGATGCAGTAAAAAGCTATAAACCCAAACAAAACAAAGCAACTGGTTCGAAGCAACAAGAAAAACACAACACAAGCAGAGGTGCTATGTGTAAATGTTGTGGCCTAAACCACATACAAAAACCACTGTCCAGCTAAAGACTCTACATGTCATTACTGCAGAAAGAGGGGCCACTGGATAAAATTATGTGTCAAGAGGAAACAAGACAGTGCTCAACACAATTTTCACAGCAGAGAGTCATCAAAACAAACACACTTTATGATGACTGAGGACCTTGACTCCAGTGAAGAAAGTGATCCTTCCACATTTGATACTGTGAAGATACTAACTTTCAGTAATGAACCAAAGAGAACGCAGGCTTTCTGCAAAGTACAATTCCGAATACCAGGAATTAAAAGGCACAAAGAAAGATATATTCGGTTCAAGATAGACACAGGTGCCCAAGGTAACACTCTACCCTTAAGAATATTCAGACAGATCATGCCTGACAAGGTGGATAAGCAAGGATTTCCCACAAGGGATGTAAAAAGTAGGAGTGGCAGGACAAAGCTAAGAGCTTACAATGGAACAAGTATAGACTGTTTCGGAGCAGTAACACTTGAATGTTTATACAGAGACTCTGAATGGACATCGTCAACATTTTACTTGGTAGATGTTGAAGGACCTGCAATTTTGGGTTTACCAATGTGCGAAAAGCTGAGTGTGGTAACTATTAACAACATTAAAGCTGACAAAAAAGAACATCTTACTCTACACGTCACTGGAGTAGATGACCTTAAACAGCGATTCCCAGAACAGTTCGACAGAATAGGCAAACTTCCAGGAAAGGCAAGATTCTTTTTAAAAGACAACGCTGAGCCAAAGATAGACCCACCTAGAAAGTATCCTATACATGTTAAACAGAAACTTGCCACAGAACTAGAAAAGATGGTGCAGAATGATGTTATTAGAAAGGTTGAAGAGCATTCTGATTGGTGTAGTAGTATCACAACCGTTCTGAAGCAGGATGGTTCTCTTCGGGTTTGCCTTGACCCAAAACACTTAAACAACAGTCTAAAGCGCTGTCCACACAAAATGCATACAGTGGAAGAGATAACTCACAGATTCCACAATGCCAAATATTTTTCTAAACTAGATGCTGTACACGGATACTGGAGTGTTGAGATAGCAGAGGAAAGTCAACTCCTTACAACTTTTCGAACACCATTCGGCAGATATTGTTTCAAGAGACTCCCATTTGGTTTGAATGTATCACAAGACATCTTCCAACAGAAGATTGACAACATTGTTGAGCAATGTTCTGGTACAGTGGCTGTTGCGGATGACATTGTAGTCTGCGGCAGGTCAGAACAAGAACACGACCGTAACTTGATTAACTTGATGCATGTAGCACAGGCCAATGGGCTAACATTCAACAGCAAAAAGTGTACAATTAAGGCAACGGAGATACAATTTTTTGGATTGCTGTACACCCAGAATGGTGTAAAACCAGACCCTAAAAAGGTTGAAGATATTCATGACATGCCAACACCAGCTACAAAGAAGGAACTGCAACAATTCTTAGGTGCTGTCAATTTCCTAGCACAATTCATACCAAATTTGTCAGCTGCTGCAGAACCTTTGCGATCTCTACTACAGAATGAAACTCCGTATGAATGGTCAGAAGACTACCAACACATATTCAACCACTTGAAGACCCTCATATCATCTGATGCATGCTTGAAATACTATGACATGCAAGCACCCACTTTTCTCATGGTTGATTCCAGTCTGAAAGGCCTAGGAGCAGCACTTTTGCAACCAGACAAAAATCCTGAAGGACACTATGCCAAAGAACTTCGTCCTGTAGCTTACGCAAGCAAATCATTAAGTTCTGGCGAAAAGAAACTTGCAAACATTGAAAGAGAAATGCTAGCTGTACGTTTTGGAATCAAACGCTTCCACACATTTCTTTTCAACCGCCCATTTACAATTCTCTCAGATCATAAGCCACTTGAGATGATTCATAAAAAACCAATAGCTTCAGCACCACCACGACTACAAGCTCTGTTATTGGAAACACAAGGTTATGATTTTAATATTCAGTATATCCCAGGAGAGGATATAGGTCTTGCAGATGCTCTCAGCAGATTACCAAACCCCAACAAGACAGCAGATCTTACCCCAAACATCAAAGTTGATTTTGTCAAGTTTAGCGATAATCGGCTTGAACACATCAGAGAAGACACAATGAGAGATCCTATCCTTAACTCTCTCAAAGAACTGATATACCATGGATGGCCAAGCTCTATCAGGGAAGTTCCAACACACATCCGTCCATACTACTCGATGAGGGACGAGTTAAGCATCGAAGATGGTCTGATCCTTAAAGGAGATCGCATTGTTGTACCAGAAACACAACGCGATATCATCCTTAAACAGCTCCATAATAGCCACCTTGGTATGGTGAAGACACAACTGAGAGCAAAGAAAGATGTTTACTGGCCACAGATAAACAAGGACATAGAAACACTATGTAAAAACTGTTCAATTTGCCAAGAACATGCAAATAGGCAGTGCAGAGAACCTCTCATACCATCAGACATACCATTGAGCCCTTGGAGCATTATAGGAACTGATATTTTCTCAATCGACAATAATGACTATCTTATTATTGCTGATTACTACAGCAAATTTCCCATCATTGAGAAACTTCCACAACCCTCACCGTCAGCTGTTATTGCAGACATTACAAAGAAGTATTGCAGCATGTTTGGCATCCCAGATGAAATTAGATCAGACAACGGTCCACATTTCTCAGGTCAAGCATACAGAAACTTCACTAAGGACTGGAAGATCAAACACACAACATCATCACCTAGATACCCTAAATCTAATGGTTTCATTGAGAGACAGATACAAACTATCAAGTCAATCATGAAGAAAACAAGAACAGAGGATGTACACCTAGCACTCTTGAGATGGAGAACAACACCGGTAGACAGTAAGATCGACAGTCCAGCAGAACTTATGTTTGATAGAAGAATTAAAGATCTCCTACCATCTAAGGTCCACTTCCATCCACAACATAGAGACAGCACATATGATCAACTTCAGCATCGTCAGCAAGTTCAGAAATTCAACTATGACAAATGTGCTAAAGACTTACCACCATTATATCCTGGTCAGCATGTGACTACCTACAACCACAACAATGACACATGGTCAAAAGCAACAATCATTTCCAGAAACCCTGAACCCAGGAGCTATACTTTAAGACCAGACAGCAGCAGCAACCTCCTGAGGCGAAACAGAGTGGACATAAGAGAAATCCCACAGAATACAACAGAACAGAGAATTCCCATGCTTTCAACAGACAATGCAGTAACTCCAGACTTTGGTGCCCCACAAAACCAACAAGCGCCAAGGCCGAAATCACAACCAACTCAAGCTAAACCAGGGACTTCCGCAGAACCACCAGCACTTTACACCACTCGTTCTGGCCGTACAGTGACACCTCCCAGCCGATACAGACAGTGACATATATATACTCACACTGAGCATTACACATACTTATCCTTTCTCACATGAAACATTTTGTTGGAAATGTTTGCACACATTTTTTTTTTTCAAAAAAGGGGGGATGTAATATAATATGATACATTAATAATACGAACCACACATTGTAATATAATATGCGAATCTTCACATGTACGATATTCTGTAAATAAACATGGCTACCAATTGAACATGCTTTTACTGAGTCCCTTCTGAAACGTGTGTGCTTGTGTAGATGACGAGGTAATGATTATATACATACATCATAACATTACAATTCCTTACTGATATGGGCTCAGGGTTGCTCACATTGAGCGTCATGACCTCTGACTTCCTTAAATTGATGTTCAAGCCCACCTGCTGGCTAAACTTATTAAGTCTGTCCGTTTTTTCCTGGATGTGTTGATGTGAATGTGCTAGTAGTGCAATGTCATCTGCATATTCCAGATCGTCTAATGTAGAAAATGTAGTCCATCTTATTCCTCTTGGACTGCCCTCTGTTGTCTGACGCATCACCCAGTCTATGACTGTTAAAAATAGAGTGGTTGATAAGGGGCATCCCTGTCGTACTCTTGTCTTCACCTCAAAGGTTAGGTTGCTTGCCCAACACTACACGTAAAGTTGGCATAGAGGCTTTTTATGATTTCATAAGCCCTCAGTATTTTCCATAAACTGTCCCTGTGTATGCTGTCAAAAGCCTTTTCAAAATCAACGAAATTAATGTACAGCTGTCTTTGCCATTCTGAGCACTGCTCTATAATGTTTCTGAGAGTGAATATATGATCTACACATTTTCTGTTCTTTCTAAATCCTGCTTGTTCTTTCCTCAGTTTGTAGTCTACTGCCTTTGAAATTCTCTGTATAATTATCCTGCCTAGTATTTTGCTGGGAACTGAGAGAAAAGGGATTCCTCTCCAATTATTGCAGTCTGCAAGATCAAATTTACCTAAAAAGGAGTCTAAGAAAAATCAAATTTGGATGACAGATGACATCTTGAATAAAATGGCAGAAAGAAAGAAAGCAAAAAACACTCCAGAATATAAAACAATAGATAATGAAATACGTACTATGTGTAGACAAGCAAAAGAACGGTGGATAGAAACAAAATGCAAGGAAATAGAAGACTTGGAAGCAAAGCACATGACAAGAAATATGCATGAAGAAATAAAGAAATTATCAAATAGTTCGCGGTTTGCACAAGGAGGAAGCTGTATCAAGAACAAAAATGGTGTAATATTACTTGATGAGAAAGACATATCAAACAGATGGGCAGAATACGTAAAAGAACTTTTTGAGGACAACAGAGGTAAAAAACCATCACCAGATTCTAATGAAGGCCCAAACATTCTCAGATCAGAAGTAGAGAATGCCATTCATATGATACAAAAAGGAAAATCAGCAGGCATGGATAACATAAACATTGAAATGATAGAAGCTCTGGAGAGCTTTGGTATAGATACAATCACAGATCTATGCAACGATATATACAATACAGGATATATACCACACGACATGAAGACATCAGTTTTTATAACATTGCCCAAAAAACCAAATGCAACAGAATGTTCAGACTTCAGAACAATCAGCCTGTTGAGTCATGCAATTAAGATACTGCTCAAAATCATACAGGAAAGAATAAAAAGTAAGGTAGTCAGCGAAATCCAAGAAGAACAGTTTGGTTTTAGGCGGAACAGTGGAACAAGAGAGGCAATATTTTGCCTAAGAATATTAGCAGAAAAATATACAGAGGTCCAAAAAATTATGTACATGTGTTTCATTGACTATAAGAAGGCTTTTGACAGAGTCCATCATGAGAAAATAATTGAATGCCTCGAAAACATAGGTATTGATGGAAAAGATATCAGAATATTCAGTAACCTTTATTGGGAGCAAACTGCCACCGTAAGATCTGGAACGAATTACTCATCATACATAGACATAAAAAGAGATGTCAGACAAGGTTGTGTGCTGTCCCCCTGCCTATTTAATTTATACACCGAAAAAATTTTCAAACAGATACAGGAAATACCAGGACTGAACATCAGTGGAAGGTCAATAAACAACCTTAGATATGCAGATGATACCGTGTTGTTAGCTGAAAGCGAACAGGAGTTACAAGAACTAGTGAAGCAAGTGAACAGTATAAGTCATGAATATGGACTCGACATTAATATTGAGAAAACAAAAACTATGGTAATTAGCAAAACAGACGATAAACCCACATTAAAGATAAGCGTAAATGTGAAAATCCTGGAACAAGTCAAAAGCTACGTATATCTTGGTCATATAATAACAGAAGATGGCAGATGTGAAAAAGAAATCAAGAAGAGAATAGGAATGGCCAAAGCTACATTAAACAACATGAAACATATACTGACATCTAAACAGTTATCTCACCAACTAAAACTGAGAATCATAAAGTGTTATATATATTCTGCATTTCTGTATGGGGCGGAAACATGGACGATGAATAAGCATTTGGAACAAAGAATTGAGGCTCTTGAATGTGGATATATAGAAGAATGGGGCGTATCTCAGGGAAAGAGATGAAAACAAATAAAGAGGTCCTAGAAAATCTAGGTATGTGTAGTGGATTTTGATGGTATTGTATGGTGATGTTATCACCTAGTGTGATGCGTGAGGTCAGCTGTGAAGGCTCCTGAGATAATTGTAGCTGTGAATATACAGAAGGCCCTTTCGTGCTACCACTTTATGACCTCACACATATCTTTTTTTACTAATGAATGTGGCTACGTTAAAATCTAGGGTACTGAATGCAATGTGTTGTATGGACATATACAAACACACACAGATATTAATTAAGTCTAATACTATCAATAAAATTTATAACGCAATGAACTAAATTCAGCTGGTTAAATTTAGAATAGAAAATCTTTTTTTAATTTATTTGTTCTGAACCAAGGTTTTATTTTGGCCAGAACTTATGCAAAGATTTTGAAATTTATGAATGAATGGCATGAATAAATGGCATGATAAATGAAAGATGTTTACATATGCAATCTTCAAGATTAATTATAGTATTACTGTTCGAAATGTTAATTTTTCTGGGAAAACTATGAATGGATGTGCTGTTGGGGTGGCTTCATCCCTCCCTGTTTATGCCTACAAAAACATTGTCCATTAAAGATGGAAGGAAATGGGATGCTTCAGTAGTAAATTCTCTTGGGTGCTAGTTTTATGAAGTTGGTGTAGGTTCAGCAGGCCAGCTAGCCTACTTAACTTTAATAGATTTGTTCTGGTGCTGGAATCTGATAGCCCCACCTCTCCGTGCTTGAGCAATACAAAGATGTTCTGCCGAAATGTACACTGCACGGGTCCTCACTTCAATTATTAATCAGCATTTGACACCACCTTAGTGTCAAGATCGAACTCACAGCTCTGAAATAAAGTATTGGTTTTTGCTCAGAACCTTACCTAATAAGCCACCTCTACACATAACACATTACAATAACACCACATAAACAGGGTCAGTTCTCTCTGACCAGACAGCACATCTTACCTAGTTGGTTTCGCATAGGGTAAGTTTCCCCAGTCTACAGATTCTGAAATAGGTGCATTATCTCACTGCCATACAATAGGATAAGTGATATGATTCACTGTTCTCAACACTTGATCACCCCTTCCTAAACCTTGCTGTAGTTTATATTTTGTTTGTCCCTAGACCCTGATCTAGGGCGGGGGGTCCAGAGCGAATCCTTACTTGTTTGTAAGGCTAGACTTCGATATGGCAGTATCAAATCACTCGAAACCTTAAACAATATTCAAAATATGCAAAGAAATAATTTCAATCTTACCAGATTATGAATAAAGAACACAGAAATGCTAGCAAAACTCAGCTGAGCTGCTGGCTATAGTATGGCGTCCCTGAACTTATTTCAATTTATTTCATTTGGAAATCACCACACTTGAAATTTACTGTGTCTATCACTGGACAACTATTGAGGAATGGCAAAAAAGCTCGTCTGAGCGCGGATAATATGATTGTCTGTGGCCAATCAATGCCTTGGTTTTTTTAAATTCAAATTTCCTACACTAAAGTCATTTCAGTCATGCTTCAGTCAAGTATGGATTTTTATCTGTTAGTCTGTCCGTCTCTACTTGCGTTTTCACAAAACGTACTTGATTTTTGAACCAACCTTTCTCTCCCCTCCAAAATTTTGTCGTTAAAAGTTATTTTTAGACACAGCTCCCACCAATATCCCTTCTCTTCCATGCTAAGTAGATTTGAACACCTGCGTCTCAAGGTCGCGATTTTTTGTGCAAATAGCGACACTTTTGATTCAATGCAGTCTTTCGCTGCTGTGAACAACACTGTCTTTTGTCATTATCTTCATTATTATCTATCCGTCTGTAAAATTAAAAACATATTATTTCACTGCTCAGAATGGGCCATCCGGCCAGCTAATTTTTATATTCCTAACATTAATATTAAGAAAAAGTTACTTTTTAAATTTTGTAATATTTCAAGCATCTGCGTTTAGCCGCTGAATTCAAATCAAAGGCTTGGTATCGCAAAAGCGTCCGTTTCCGTACCTCGTGTCAATTTGGGGACGTGAATTTTTTCCTCCCCTCCCCCCCCCCCCCCCCCCCCCAATTGCGTCTCCTTAGCCTTGCTAGTCTCACGCAATTTTTTTCAGTCATATTTTTTTCCTTTTGATCCGCCGTTCAATTTTTATGGAGGGTGATGACCCGCGGTCAGGGCGATCATGTACTATCAGCAGCTTACGCATTATGTTTTTATCCTTACATTTTATCCTTTGGAGATATTTTTACGTTGTATCACTTGTTAATTTTATGACAGTATGAAAAGAGAACTAATGAGGGAGATCAAGGTTCGGCAGCTAAAATACTTTGGCCACATAAAACGGCATAACACCTTGCAGAAGACCATAACAGAAAGGAGAGCTGAAGGCAAACGTGCAAGGGGAAGACAGCGCTATAAGTGGGAAGATAACATCAAGAGATGGACAGGAAAGAGTCTATCAGAGTGCACCACCAAGACAAGAGACAGAAGACGTTGGAGATCCATTACAGCCAACCTTCGTTGTGGAGATGGCAACTGATGATGATGATGCAAGATCTCCCTTCTTGGGCAATTTGACAATTATTCCTTTGTTCCACTCTGATGGTGTTGTCCCCGTTTTCCAGACTTGTACAAATAATGGTTCTAATAGTTCTGCTGCTAGCGCCCGGTCTGTCTTAAATAGCTCTGCATTTAAGTTATCATGGCCAGGAGCTTTTCCGTTCTGTAACCCTTTGATTGCTGTGATGATTTCTTCTTTTCGTGGAATGTCTGTATTTACATCTAGATCGTTTACAGCCTCAGGAGCATTCAATTGTGTCTCTGGTGGTTCCTTGTTCAGAGTTTCTCTGAAGTGCTCTGCCCATCTTGTTTCCTGTCCCTCTGATGTCGTGATGAGATTTCCTTGCTTATCTCTTACTAATTGTGACGTACGTCTAAGTATGACAAATGAATTTCCCTGACTCGATGGATGATAACAGAATATTGGCCTCTCATAACTTTAGAACCCCTGATCATCTGTTGTAACTGTAACCCGCATGCAGCATTTCCACGAGAATTTTACACGCTGGATCATTAATATGTAGCCTGCTATCTTCTGTGAACTTTGAGATCGCATGGCCTTTGATGGGAGATTAAAATCACGCCCACAACCATCTCTGAGAACGATTTATAGCAATCTTTTCCTTAACGCCGGCCCAAAAGAGGACGGGCCACAGACTCACTCCTGTTTCTAGAGCAATTAACAGCAGATCATTTTCTTACCTGGCTGTCACCCCGCCTGGTGGGAGTTGCCAAAGCTCTCAGAACAGTGGCACCATCAAAGACAGACAGATCTCAGAATTCAATCGCAGCGGTACACGATCTAAAGAATCAGGGAACTTTCAGCTCACGGAGTTAGCTTCTCGAGAAACTTTTCGCACCCTCATGCGAGCAAGCCTGAGACGGAAGAAAATCGGTAGACCGGGGAAAACGAAGGAATCGCAGCGGTTAACACAACGGCGAGGTACCTCGGATTCTGCTCAACTTCAAGAAAGGTGCGAAAACCTAACACGCCCTATTCAAGTTACATTCGAGAAGTATAAATAGAGAACTCCGAAAAACTGCATTTTATCGTTCGCTCTGACAGAATCCTAGTTTCACTAGCATAGTCGGATTACTGCTTGATTCCACCTACCTTCGTGACTATTGGAGTGTATTCTTTCTGCGCAGACGGTAATTTATACATTAGCTTCGAGTGATCAGTGGTCTAGTTATTTCAATTGATTTCAATGGATTGTGGTGTAAATTTAACCTTATTAAATAAACCCATTTTCAAAGTTCTAGTGCAAACTAATGTTACAGCTAAAAGTATTTCCTAATACAATTGACGCGTAAATTAATTTTGCAGATAGATAGATGTGCTTTAATTATTTTTAACTCACGGGAAGTTTTCCCGATTTGTTAATTGACGACGCTAATAAGTAAATAGGCTAACTGTAATTTATCGCGTGTCAGATTATAATATAATTTGTAATGCATTTCTTGTTTTGATTATCTTTCATTCAGAACGATCATTCAACCTGCATCCCAGCAATTATTAATTATATACAGAGTTCTGCCAACTCAATTCGATAACTCCAGTTACATATGAACTTTTTTTAAAGCTAAACTTGTGGCGACCTGTAATGGGCCCCGCTCCTCTGAATTTAACTGAGAATAAAGCCACACAAGAAAACACTTCGAAAATACTAGTTCATATAGAGTCCTTAAAGAAAAACTGGAAGCAGAACATATTTTATTCACTGCCCCTATTTGTGAAGAAAAAACATCGATCTACCTGAACACTGTCTGTCACGTATATTCAGTGGATTTTACCCCCTCCCCCCCGAAGAAGAACTTACCTCAGTGTTTTTCTTAACTTGTGACATTACGGAAAAAGAAAAGTTATCTCCTCCAGCTGTGCCAATTTTAGGAACCACACCATACCTCACGCCTAGCCAAGTGCCTGTGCCTTTCTTTAGGAACTTTATCTAATAAACAAACAGTACCGTTAAACTTCAACGTCCAGCGATTTCGGGACACTGTGTTAACTTCAACAACCCGCTAATCTGGGGCTGTACACGGAAGAAAATACTTTTACCTAAGCCAAGGTTTAGTGCTGTTTTGTGATGTATTTCCTATGAAGTGCCAGAATTCACCTTTCGGTAAGTCTGCGTGTGTGTTTGTGGGGATGGCCAGCCCTAGTGTGTTTTTTTGAATGAAAGGAGATTTATCTTTTCTTTACCCTTTTAATTAGTTCGACCTAGTATTAAGGTGCATTATATTCCTTGTACGGGATCTCTCCTAGCGGGATTGGGTAACTGTGTTCATTCCCCCTCCCGTAAAATTTGTTGATTTAAAGGGAGACAATTGAGAACCCTAGCTTTTCCTCTCCCCCCCCCCCCCCCCCCCCTTTACTGTAACCCCTTGCCTCAGAGTAATAAATTTACCAGTGGGTTAAATTGACTATCTCTGATCACCTCCCCCCCTCCCCCGCCTTTTCTTGTCTTTGGGACCGGGTCTTGTCTGTTAGTAAATATAAACGGGAAACGGTGGATGGGATATTTCTCCTCAAAAACCCCCTCTTCCCTTGTTATATTTGTATTCTGTAACCTTTGATTTTTGACTGTAAATGTACAATTATTTGTGACTCCTTTATGATAATAAAGGTATTAATCTTTATTTGTGTTGGTTGTCGGTTGGCCTAAAACTCCAAACATTTCCATTTGTGTAGGCTGTATTCATGTACGTTGAGCGACAGAATCACCAAATCGGTGAGTGCGTCTGAGCGACTGGAACTGACAAACAATTGTTTGTTCAGAAGAGAGATAGGAATAGTCTGTGAGAAACAGATATTGTCGTAATAAGAGACTGTCCTCGCTCTTCCCAGCGCCTGTGAATCTACTACCTCACTCTCCTAAATCCTTATTCTCACAGAGCCTTCAATATCACTTTACACTCTAAAGGGACCAATATTCATCAGCACCCTCTCAGATAAAAATTACGACAATATATGGTTAGCTCGTTCGAGATTCTGAACCTAGTTAAAATAGAGTGTGGTTGATTGTCTTTGTGAAGTAGGGTATAATCTTTAAAAGTATTACTTCCCCTAGACCAAGCCGTTCAGTATTTGGGCCAACCACACAATAATTAAGACAGGTTTGTTTTTCCACAGGAACAGGCAGTTAGTGATAATAAAAGATTTGTCACCTTTGTATTCTCTGGCAGAGGGAATTATAAAAATTTTTGGTTATATAATTGCTGGGACTGCGTGATTGTTTTACAATCACTAAAGGTTATGAAGCGTTTGAGTTGAGCTAAGCTAAAGACGGATTGTTCTGATTTTTTAAAATTAAGTTAACTACGTCTCATCTCAAAATTGTCTTCAGGGACGGAGTTTGTTGTTAGAGAATTAACATTTTCTGGGAAAATTTTTTTGTTTCCTTTTAAATTGTTTTAATATAAATCTTTCTCTACTGTTAGTAAGAGTAGATTCTTTTCTAGTGTAACTTACCAATTTAATTGGCATAGTTGCTTGCGTTACGAGTCTTAAGTGACAATAATAGCGGCGATAAGTTAACACACGAGGTCATTAAGTAAATTTTTTTTTACTTTGGTTTTTCTCGTAGCGGCTTTGAGTTTTTTCCCCTTCTTGTTCCATCTTACTATTCTCTAGTCTTAGAAGCATCCAGTTCTTTGACAATGGCAGAGAGAATTAGGATAAGATCCCTTTTGAGGCAAGAGGCCAAGGACTCAGGACTAGACACAGAAGCTGCGAATCTGTTTATCAACCAGGAACTGCAAAGGTATGACGCGGAGGAAGAGAGGGCAGAAGCTAGGAAGAAAGAAGCGGACGATCGTCAATTGGAGCAGAAGAAAATTGAGGCAGAGATGGACGCCCGCAGGGAAAGAGAGAAGGAGAGACAACGCGAAGAGAGAGACAAGGAAAGACAGCATGAATTAGCGCTCAAGGCTTTAGAGAGTCGGAGTGCCTCTACTTCAAATAATGGAGAGCCGTCTTCGCCCCAGTCTCAAACAATGGATCTCTCCAGCACTCAGTCTGCCCAATTAACTGCGATGTCTTTTGCTTTAGAGTCTTTTCCTAGCCCTAACGAAAAAATTGACAGCTACCTAGAAAAATTCGAAAGGCTCGCAAATCTGTATGGGTTAGAGAGTTCCGCTGGGCACTTAAACTCTCAACGTCACTAAAAGCGAATGCTTATGACGTATACACAAAGCTGGGACCGAACCAACATGATTACGACATGCTTAAGAAGGCCTTGCTAGAGCGGTTCGAAATGACCGCCCGAAAATTTCTGCAAATGTTCAGAAACAGCCGAAAAGAGAGCACGGAAACATTCCCCCAATTCTCTTCACGTCTCACGGGCTATTTGACAAAGTGCATTGAATTATCTGACCTACCTCTTACATATGAGGGACTACTTGAACTTGTTCTTGTGGAACAGATAAAGGCAACTTTGTCAAACGAAACCCGTAGATTTTTGGCTGAACAGGGCGCAGTCAGGCTTGAGGACATACTCAATAAGGCCGAACGCTATACCAATGCAATGGCCGAACTTCCCAGCACTAAACGTAAACCCACAGATGAGCCATCTCGTAAACAAAATCTAGAGCAGTCATCCTATTCCTCTAATTCCTCTCAGAATTATAACCAACGAGAAAATAATACCCAGAGACCTCCCCAGGAAAAATCGAAATTCTACAAAACCCGATACCCCCCCAACAACAATTCTGATCAACCCACCAAGCCTACGTGGCAGCGCGGCCACCAAGGTCAAGGAAAAGGGAAGACCCCTACACCAGGAACGTCTGATCAGGGCAAACAAACCGGTCCAAACCGCGTTGGATGTTTGCATACAGCCTCGAGAGGTAGAGTCAATGTCAGTGATTCTCAACCTGAGGGGGACCGACCCTCAACTCGAGGAACTGTAATTTTGAATGGTACCTCAACTACTTGTCTCTTTGACACTGGACTAAGCTTTAGTTGTATTGTTGCTAGACACCTAGTCAAACCAGGTCAGGAGACAGAGGAAACCGTCAAACTTAGTGGAGTTTTCAGGAGTGATGCACCCAGGACGCTTCCTATCGCACTGGTAGAAATACACTCTGACTTTGTCAGAGGAGTTATAAAAGCGGCCATTATGGATGATCCTATCTACCCAGTTATCCTGGGATGTAGATATGTGTTTATTGGGAGACCAAAGGAGCCGATTGTGGCAGCGGTAACCACAAGAGGGCAAGCCAAGAAGGAGAGGGAGCCTGCGGTAAATTTGTTGCCGAACGAACTGAAGGAGGCGCAACAAAAGGACCCTACTCTAGAGCTCTGCTTTAAAAAACTGCCCATGGCTAAGGACCCCAGACACAACGGAGATATATTTTCTAAGGATGGCGTATTGTATCGTAGAACGGGCAACCCGGACACGGGGAATAACCAGCTCCTAGTACCGACGCAGTACCGAAGCCAGATCTTAGAGATGGGGCACTCTCTTCCCTTTAGCGGACATATGGGACAAAACGCCACTATTCAGCGAATAAAAACCCACTATTGGTGGCCAGGAATGAACTCTGACATTATCAGGTATGTGAAATCCTGCGCCCAGTGCCAACGGGTAGCACCCAAGCACTTGACACCCCCAGTACCCATGGGGCAAATGCCAATAGTAGGGACTCCATTTGAACGGGTTGCTGTCGACATCATTGGACCCCTGGAAAGGACCAAAAGAAAGCACAGGTTCATCCTTACTTTAGTCGACACTTGCACAATGTGGGCCGAAGCTGTACCGCTAACATGCATAGATTCCAAGCATGTTGCAGAAGCCCTCGTGCAAATCTTTACACGGTTGGGATTCCCTCAACAAGTTTTGACGGACAATGGATCCCAATTCCGTAGCCTGTTAATGGAGGAGATCTTTAAGATCTTGAGGGCCAAACATATCCACACAAGTCCCTACCATCCGGCCGGAAATGGGCTCGTGGAACGTTTTAATGGCAGCCTCACCACCATGTTACGTAAGCTGGGTCAGGAGAAACCGGAAGACTGGGACCTATACATATCGGCTGCCTTATTCGCCTACCGAGAGGTTCCCCAAGCGTCTACGGGATTCCCGCCTGCTACACTTTTATTTGGCAGACCTATAAAGGGGCCATTAGAAGCCTTACTTCGGTCCCTGACAGACCAAAAGGCTGACGAGACAGTCGTCTCTGCAAGCAAGTATGTATCTGAGCTCAAGGAAAGGCTAAAGCTAGGATGGGATCTAGCTACAACCAACCTTACGAAAGCCCGCGCTAAACATGCTAACAGATACAACAAAGCTGCAAAAGAGAGAGAGCTCCAACCAGGGGAGAAAGTTTTGTTGCTACTCCCAACCGGAAGCAATAAACTTCGCATCGGATGGCAAGGGCCGTTTACCGTCCTTAAAAAGATCTCACGTACTAATTACAAGATCTCCATTAAAGGAAAGGAGAAGGTCTTCCATATAAATCTGCTCAAGAAATATCTGGAAAGACCAGTGCCATCCTCCGAGCATCTCCTGGCTGTCGCCATAGCAACGGAAGACGAGGAAGATGATGATGGTTGCATGGAGTACCCATTGCAACCCACAGAATCCTTTAAAGATGTCAAGTTCGGCGACAATCTCTCACCAGAACAACAAACAGAAACCAGGGCGCTACTACAGCAGTACAGTGCAGTCTTAACGGATGTACCTGGTCGAACAAATCTCATCGAATTTGACATGAAATTAACAAACGAGACCCCTGTTCGAACCAGAGTATACCCCATTCCGTACGCCAAAGCTGATGCACTTCGCGGAGAAATAGACAAGCTGCGTCAGGCAGGAATTATCAGCGAGTCCACATCTCCTTACAGTTCGAGTGTAGTGCTGTTGCAGAAGCCCAATAAGGAAGTTCGGCTGTGTATTGATTACCGGTTGCTAAACGCTGTAACGGAATTCCAGCCTGAACCGCTCCAAACTGCTTCTGAGTTGTTCACCAAGCTCAGCAAGGCAACAATTTTCTCCAAGATTGACCTCAGTAAAGGTTATTATCAAATACCAGTCAAGGAGGAAGTTAAACCTTTGCTAGCTTTCAGCACTAGTGAAGGACATTACACATTTAATGTGATGCCGTTCGGACTGCATAACGCACCAGGAGTGTTTACCAGGATGATGAGAAAGCTTTTAGAACCCTTGCAAAGTCCCCACATCCATAATTTCATGGACGACATCTTAATTGCATCGGAATCCTACGAAGAACATGCTATTCCCAGTAGCTTACGGCAGTCGGAAACTGAATAAAGCGGAACGCAACTACAGTGTCGTTGAAAGAGAATGTCTCGCTCTGATTCATGGCATCAGACGCCATCATGAGTTTCTGTATGGTACTTCTTTCACGGTGCAAACAGACCATGCTCCACTAGCTTTCCTGGGTGCCAATAAGGAATTCAACGCAAGGATAATGCGTTGGGCCTTGCTATTGAGTGTTTATTCCTTCAAAGTGGAATATATTCCAGGAAAACAGAATGTCGGAGCTGACTTCTTGAGTAGAAACTGGACCACGGAGGAAGAGGAGAAAATCGACGATGCCAATCATCCTAAAGCTACCGATTAGGGCAGCTTCATTGTCATAAATGAAACATGAAAACGAGTTTCCATGTCTCAAAAGTGGGGACGATTGTGACGTACGTCTAAGTATGACAAATGAATTTCCCTGACTCGATGGATGATAACAGAATATTGGCCTCTCATAACTTTAGAACCCCTGATCATCTGTTGTAACTGTAACCCGCATGCAGCATTTCCACGAGAATTTTACACGCTGGATCATTAATATGTAGCCTGCTATCTTCTGTGAACTTTGAGATCGCATGGCCTTTGATGGGAGATTAAAATCACGCCCACAACCATCTCTGAGAACGATTTATAGCAATCTTTTCCTTAACGCCGGCCCAAAAGAGGACGGGCCACAGACTCACTCCTGTTTCTAGAACAATTAACAGCAGATCATTTTCTTACCTGGCTGTCACCCCGCCTGGTGGGAGTTGCCAAAGCTCTCAGAACAGTGGCACCATCAAAGACAGACAGATCTCAGAATTCAATCGCAGCGGTACACGATCTAAAGAATCAGGGAACTTTCAGCTCACGGAGTTAGCTTCTCGAGAAACTTTTCGCACCCTCATGCGAGCAAGCCTGAGACGGAAGAAAATCGGTAGACCGGGGAAAACGAAGGAATCGCAGCGGTTAACACAACGGCGAGGTACCTCGGATTCTGCTCAACTTCAAGAAAGGTGCGAAAACCTAACACGCCCTATTCAAGTTACATTCGAGAAGTATAAATAGAGAACTCCGAAAAACTGCAATTTATCGTTCGCTCTGGCAGAATCCTAGTTTCACTAGCATAGTCGGATTACTGCTTGATTCCACCTACCTTCGTGACTATTGGAGTGTATTCTTTCTGCGCAGACGGTAATTTATACATTAGCTTCGAGTGATCAGTGGTCTAGTTATTTCAATTGATTTCAATGGATTGTGGTGTAAATTTAACCTTATTAAATAAACCCATTTTCAAAGTTCTAGTGCAAACTAATGTTACAGCTAAAAGTATTTCCTAATACAATTGACGCGTAAATTAATTTTGCAGATAGATAGATGTGCTTTAATTATTTTTAACTCACGGGAAGTTTTCCCGATTTGTTAATTGACGACGCTAATAAGTAAATACGCTAATTGTAATTTATCGCGTGTCAGATTATAATATAATTTGTAATGCATTTCTTGTTTTGATTATCTTTCATTCAGAACGATCATTCAACCTGCATCCCAGCAATTATTAATTACATACAGAGTTCTGCCAACTCAATTCGATAACTCCAGTTACATATGAACTTTTTTTAAAGCTAAACTTGTGGCGACCTGTAATGGGCCCCGCTCCTCTGAATTTAACTGAGAATAAAGCCACACAAGAAAACACTTCGAAAATACTAGTTCATATAGAGTCCTTAAAGAAAAACTGGAAGCAGAACATATTTTATTCACTACCCCTATTTGTGAAGAAGGAACATCGATCTACCTGAACACTGTCTGTCACGTATATTCAGTGGATTTTACCCCCTCCCCCCCGAAGAAGAACTTACCTCAGTGTTTTTCTTAACTCGTGACATTACGGAAAAAGAAAAGTTATCTCCTTCAGCTGTGCCAATTTTAGGAACCACACCATACCTCACGCCTAGCCAAGTGCCTGTGCCTTTCTTTAGGAACTTTATCTAATAAACAAACAGTACCGTTAAACTTCAACGTCCAGCGATTTCGGGACACTGTGTTAACTTCAACAACCCGCTAATCTGGGGCTGTACACGGAAGAAAATACTTTTACCTAAGCCAAGGTTTAGTGCTGTTTTGTGATGTATTTCCTATGAAGTGCCAGAATTCACCTTTCGGTAAGTCTGCGTGTGTGTTTGTGGGGATGGCCAGCCCTAGTGTGTTTTTTTTTGAATGAAAGGAGATTTATCTTTTCTTTACCCTTTTAATTAGTTCGACCTAGTATTAAGGTGCATTATATTCCTTGTACGGGATCTCTCCTAGCGGGATTGGGTAACTGTGTTCATTCCCCCTCCCGTAAAATTTGTTGATTTAAAGGGAGACAATTGAGAACCCTAGCTTTTCCTCTCCCCCCCCCCCCCCCCCCCCCTTTACTGTAACCCCTTGCCTCAGAGTAATAAATTTACCAGTGGGTTAAATTGACTATCTCTGTTCCCCCCCCCCCCCCCCCCCCCTTTTCTTGTCTTTGGGACCGGGTCTTGTCTGTTAGTAAATATAAACGGGAAACGGTGGATGGGATATTTCTCCTCAAAAACCCCCTCTTCCCTTGTTATATTTGTATTCTGTAACCTTTGATTTTTGACTGTAAATGTACAATTATTTGTGACTCCTTTATGATAATAAAGGTATTAATCTTTATTTGTGTTGGTTGTCGGTTGGCCTAAAACTCCAAACATTTCCATTTGTGTAGGCTGTATTCATGTACGTTGAGCGACAGAATCACCAAATCGGTGAGTGCGTCTGAGCGACTGGAACTGACAAACAATTGTTTGTTCAGAAGAGAGATAGGAATAGTCTGTGAGAAACAGATATTGTCGTAATAAGAGACTGTCCTCGCTCTTCCCAGCGCCTGTGAATCTACTACCTCACTCTCCTAAATCCTTATTCTCACAGAGCCTTCAATATCACTTTACACTCTAAAGGGACCAATATTCATCAGCACCCTCTCAGATAAAAATTACGACACTAATGTAATATTGTTTGCACCTCGTTTTCCGCTGATGAATTTAGTTATTTTGTATACTGTGCTTTCTTCATTTCTCAGTGCTGCCTCTTACTTCGCTTCTGTTTTCTTTCTTTTCATTTCCTTTCTCAGTGTTATGGTGTTTAGTGTTTGTCGTGTTATCCAGTCTTGCTTCTTCCTTTCCTGGAATCCAAAGCACGATTTGCTGCTTTCCTTGTATATTGTTGAAATGGTGTTGAATTTCTGGTCTATATCATCAGACAATGTCTTTTCCTGACTTTTGGCAAATTGATATCGTTTCTTTATGTCAGCCGCAAAAGCTTTTCTGGTAAGGGGGTCCTTCAATTTGCTGATGTCAAACCTTTTCTATGCAGTTACAGTTGGTCCAGCCCTTCTTAGTTTCACTTTCAGTTTTGCTACTACTAAATGGTGATCACTTCCCACATCTGCACCTCTTCTTACCTTCACATCTTGTAATGCATGTCTCCATCTACCGTTAATCATAATGTGGTCTATCTGGTTTCTGTCCAGACCATTTGGTGATTCCCATGTTAATTTGTGAATTTCTTTATGTGGGAAAAGTGTTCCACCAATGACCAGGTTGTTAATACTACAGAAACTTATTAATTTATCCCCATTATCGTTTGCTGTTCCGCTGCCGCATTTCCCCATTACTCTTTCATTATATGTATTGTGTGTACCAACTTTCGCATTGAGGTCTCCCATTACTACAATAAGATCATATCTAGGTGTGTCTTCCATTTCTTTCTGCAGTTGTTGATAGAATTCATCCTTGATCTCTTCATCGCTGTCATTCGTTGGTGCTTAGCATTGTATTATTGTAGTATTGGTGAATCTACCTCTCAATCTTAATCTTATCAGCCTGTTGTTATGGGTTTCCATTCCAGTAATGTCCTTTCTATTCCTTTCTGTAAAATAATGGCTACGCCTTCATTGTGCTGTCAATCCTCTCTTCCAGAGTAAAGTACTGTTTCTCCTGTTGCTGTTTTAACTTTTCCTGCCCCTGTCCATCTGCTCTCGCTTATCCCTAGAATGTGTAACCTATAGTTTCTCATTTCTGCCGTGACCTGTTTTAGTTTACCCGTCTCATTCATTGTCCTGACATTCCAAAATCCTATTCTTGTATCGTGTTTTGCGGTCAGGACGTCCGTTCTCATGTCAGTTGCTTCCTTTCGGCTTTCACCACTGACAGTCATACGAGCCTCAGACTCCGGATGTCCGTCCCGCAGCAAAGTTTGTTTATTCATTGTTGTTTCCGTAACTTCAATTTTTTTTTTTTACATAGACAGGGGTGTCAGCCCTATGCTAAAACCCCCAACCTGGAGGACCAGGGTGTCAGCTTTCGTCTGACCTCTGCCCGCGCAAACCTGTCCAGCTTGGTAGAACCTTCCAGGAGTAAAACTCCCTCTGGCATAGCTCTGGGGGTAATCAGAGTACGCAAGCCGCCATACCTCGACAAGGTATTGACGCAATGGGCAATGAAAATCGTGACAATAAACGCTGCGGTACAGAAAACACCAAAAGTCCACAATACGCCGAGTTTTGTGGTGTACTAGTGAAAGAGCTGTGACTGAGGTGCAACAGGCGGCGTATATTATAAGAGGTGTCAGGCACAGAATTTCAGTGGTTAGCGCGCTGTGGCTAGACTCGTCGGCTTCGCGCAGGTGTGTGTCCTTAGTTGTGATGTGCGTCGGAACGAACGGAATAAACGCCGCGGTACAGAAAAACACCAAAATTTGTCTGTCCACAATGCACTGAGTTTTTTGGTGTACTAGTGAAAGGGCTGTGACTGAGGGGCAACAGGCGGCGTATATTATAAGAGGTGTCAGGCACAAAATTTAAGTGGCTAGCGCGCAGTGGCTAGACTCGTCGGTTTCGCGCAGGTGTGTCTCCTTAGTTGTGATGTGCGACGGAACGAACGGAATAATTTGTCTTCTCTTTGTTACTTTCCCAATTGCCTCCACGGCTGGCGGAGTTGTGGATTTTAAAGTTGCTACCATAAGTGAAATGGGTTAATTTTCGATACAAGACAACAGGAGGCTGAGATGCTTGGGAGTCATGACCCAAGTGGGCACGCCCCCCTTAGAGTGTAAAGACGCAGCAATAGAGACCGCAGTCAGCGACTCATAGCTTGACTGCCTGCGTCAGGACCAGCGAACCATAGCTGGTCAAGACCGCACTCCACCTCCACGTGGTGGTCCTGGAAACAGTCTGCAGCTATGCAGTCTGGCTGAGCGAGTGTGGATCGAAATGGGAAGGCAAACCCGGTCCCAAAAAATGCCGTGCTGAAGTCGGATGTGTCGGCTAAAGGCGCAGATATCACAGCTCCGGTGTAAACAGACACAACGCAACCAACGCCCTTTTCAGGACGAACGAGGAAGAAGGAAGAAGAAACAATTGTTGTTGTGTCGGCTTTTAAAGCCGAGCCAAAAATATATTATTTATTTTAAACTATAACAGCCTGCATTAATGAAAACTGTAAGCTGAAAGACTAGTTCTAATACTAAAATTTAAGACTGGCTGAAAAAAAATTTAACTGGCTAAAATTTTTGTCTTTTGTTTTATGAAAACAAAATATTTAAACTTTTAATCTTAAACAGTACATAATGTTTAATTATTGTTTAAACATATTTAAACGTTACCTAAGAAATCAACAACTTATACAATTTTTATAATATAAATCTAATAACATTTTTTGTTACTCTTATTTCCCTTGGTTAATTTACACTTTTTTTTTTACTTCCCTTGACAGTACTAATGTGCTCAAAGTCTTTGTTATCTCTCATAATGACGCGTTTTTATTTTGCTTTTTTTTTCCTCCATTTTTTTCCCCTTCGTTAACTCTGAGAATTAATAAATACCTTTGCTAGCAAATTAACAATATCCAGCATTAATTTCTTTTAGTTTTTGCAAAACTGATTAATATTAACAATACATTTTTAACAAAGTCTGTGTAGTATCAAATTTGCACGAACATATTGCATCATTTTGATTTCAATCTATTTCTTTCCTCATGTACTAGAAATAATATTTAAAAAATAAAAGAAACTTCTTTATTCTTTATACCATTCGCTAACATAGTAACAAGCTGCAGTTTCTGCTTTTCGTATTGGACTAATTAGACAATTTGTGCTAATTGTGTAAGATTTTTAAAATACTTATTGAATACTTTTTCATGCTTTTGTAAACAAATATTTTAAATGAAACATTTAACAAAAACCTGAAAAAGGGAATCAGACTATAGCAAATTTCTAATTTATATACCATCTCAAAGTGTTCAAATCCTGGGTAAACCACTCATGTCTGTTGTTTTTCTGTTGTCTAGTGTTCTACTTCTTTATTTCTTACGAGTGCCTGGGAACATACCTTTATGTTTGTTTCATATTAAGCACATAAAGTTGCCTTTGAAGAAGGGCCGGCCCTAGGAATTTTGCCGCCCCGTGCAATACCATACCTTGCCGCCCCAGCCCAACCTCAAATTAACGTTTGAAATTTTTAAAACCATTATGTTAAACAAGCTTCAACATTAATTTCATGACCTTTAGCCTAATTTTAAATAGTACCATTAATAATAATGTATTGATAAATTGATGAAAATTCTGTATAGTCATAAAATAAACCATTGACTTTATTAGAGACAATTATATGAAATAAATGTAGTTACATTACTTACATATAGGGGATGCTCTTCTCATGTGGAACGATGAATTGTTGAGTCACAAACACTTAACTATAGTATGTACATGTTATAGTTTTTAGCACTATTTTCACATTATTTGAATTTATATTGTTTGAAGTATGTACTGCTTAAAAAGACACTTTTCTTGCTTTCATATTTGCAAAAGCAGAAATAAGGTCTGCGTAGTCTAATTTTTGACCGATTTCATGTTCAATTGAAATCATGGCAAGTCCTTCCAATCTAGTTTCGGCCATTGTTGAGCGTAAATAAGTTTTAATAAGCTTCAGTTTTGAAAAGCTACGCTCACCACTTGCTACCGTTACAGGCAAAGTTAGTAATGTTCTTAAGGCTATAGCGACATTAGGAGCAATGTTATTTTCAATAATATAACGAAGAACTTCAATTGGCGGTGTATTTTCTGGTACTAATTTGGATACTACTTTCAGTTCATCACATAGCTCAATGGCATCAATGTCTCTATTTTCTTCATGTGTTAAAACGCCTTCTAGGTTTTTACATTTTTGTTTAAGTGCTCATTTGTCGTCTCAGATTTCAATTTAGGGATGTTACATAAAAAGGAAAAAATGTGAACTGTGATGTTCCATTGCTCGAACCTTTCTTCAATAGAATTTGTTGCAACATCTATAATAAAAAAGAAAAATTCAATTTTTGAATTTAGTTTTGGGATCCAAAATAGGTTCATTTCTTGCTTCATAGTTGTGTTGCTTTTTCTGCCGACGCATTCTAGTACATTCAAACGTTGGTATCAAATCAGGATCAACTTCAACTTTCTCAGCTAATGTTGTAGCATCAAGAAGAAAATTTTAAAATGATTCATCATTTCTGAGATTCTTAAGGCTTTGGAGAACATTTCTCAAAGTTGTTATGGCACTAGTCAATTCCATTTTTATGCTTTGCAACAGTTTACTAGCAACATTAATTTCGTTTAAAACATAGTGCCATATAACCAGACAACATAAAAATTTTAAATCTCTGAGTTTTAGGGCAAGGGTTTCAGCTTCATGTCTCGCCATTTTGTCTACTGACTTGTCATCAGCAGTTTCTATCAATGCATCATAAAATTCCTCAATATATTATATATATTTTTTTTCTTTTTCTCTAACCCCAGCGGCACTCGAGCTTTCCAGCTCTTTTGGCCCAATGACATGTCATTGCGAGGCTGGGGGTCAGTGAACTTTCCTTCCAACCCGGTCAGGAGCTTCACTCCTTCCCATCCACACGGGATTTATGTGCAGGAGCCGTTCAGGTTATTCTGTCAAATTTCCGGTCGTAAAAATTCCTTCAAACGCAGACGCCCGGGTTTGAACCATGAAAACCTGGTCGCCAGTACAACGCCGTAGCCATTACCCCAGCGCGGCTCCCATATATTATCTTAAAGGACGAATGACCTCGATTCTAGATTCCCAGCGCTTTGTACTTAGTGGCTTGGGCGTTAGAATAGTAATATGTTTCTTAAGGATTCCCCAACGCAGTCTTGACGCTGAGAAAAACACATACAATTTCTGAACCGTTTCAAAAAATAAAACCCCTTCTCTAGATGACATCGCGGCATCATTGACCACCAAGTTGAGAGAATGAGAACAGCAGGGGATATAAAAAGCTCTCGGGTTCAAGTCCCTAATACGTTGTTGAACTCTTCAATGTTTTCCTTTCATATTTGACCCCCTGGCCACGCATGTTTGCGATTGGAATATAAATGTCTGACAATTTTCTTAGAATGCATTCGGTTAACGCTGAGCCTGTAGTGGCTTCTACAGCAATGAAACCAAGAAAATGCTCATGAATGTTGATATCATCTGGATTCGTATTAACAAATCTTATAATTAGCGTTAATTGTTCAATGTGACTTACATCGGGAGTACAGTCTGCAACTATGCTATAATATTTAGCTTTCTCCACCATAGAAATTATTTCTTTTTTTATGGTTCCAGAGAGAAGAGCAATCAATCCATATTTAATGTTTTCCCCAAGGTAATGTTGGGTCGATCCACGAGCTACTTTCATTAAATTTTCACACATAGCACTATCAAATCTAGCAATCAGTTCAACAAGCTTTAAAAAATGTCCATTGTTAGGGTCATATAATTTATCAGATGTTCCACGAAATGGCAAGCATTGTTGGCTCAAGAACTGGACAATAGCAGTTAGGCGTTCTATTATGTTCCTCCAGTGTCGAACTTCTGAATGTAATAACTTTTGTTGCATTGAATCAGTTGTCTTTACTGATTTAAGCCTGGACGATAATTCAATCCACTTTGTATGGGACTCCAAGTGGTTTTTAGATTTTTCGTGTTCGTTGAGATACACATACAAATGACCCCAATCATTATAGCCATCATTAGTGAGTGACATTTTATTACAGAAAAACAACTTACAGCAGAAACAAAATACAAAATCTTTTTCTTTTGAATGCACTAACCATGATGAATTAATATGTTCTCCATTGCTTAGCTCCCTAGTGTAAAAATTTAGTGAAAATTTCCGACCATTAGAGCTGCGCGGAAAAACGAACTCATTTTTTGGTCTCTCTGACAGGCCTTTTTTACGATTTCCAGTCTTTCGGTATCGCTTAAAGAAGGATTCCATCTTGCCGGATCAGTGTACCTCTCAAGTTCATCCTTTAAATCTCTGGAATTGGAAACTGTCAAATCAGACTCATTTTCGACATTGTTAGTAATATCTACGTTACTGGGGTCCGTGTTGGAAGTACTTGCCATGAGCTCAGAATCATTTGTTTTGGTACATTTGCTTATTTTCTTCTGTCCTACATCAGCTGTTTCAGTTTTTAGATATTTATGTAAAGCCCCGCTATGTTTTTGAAAATCACGTTCTTTTTCCATTTTCCGTTTCCGATATTCGACATCTGATATTTTTTTTCTTTTATCGGACATTATATCCATTTGAATATTAAAATTGTTTTAATAAACCCTACAATAAAATGTATTATTTAGTAATGAATGGAGGCAGAAGCACTGTACTAATTTCCATAACACGTTTAAAAAAACGAATTTATCACTGTGTGACCGCTTGACATACACTACCATTAGTACGTGTTAAAACCACATAGAATGAGAAAAACAACGTTAAAAGCAGTTAAGACATTTGTGCACAAAACACAGTATCATGAAAAGTTCACGGCTTTGGGAGAAGCTGTCCCAGAACAACAAAATAGTAAATGCATGTTTTTGAATGGAAAGTTTTGTGAGAAGTTGCTAATCTGGGTTTTTTCGGTTGTTAGAGTGAGAGACGTGTGGAAAAAGTCGAAAAGCTGAGAAAGCGTGTGCAAATGTAGGGGTTTTGTACCGTGTGAAAAATAAAGCACCGTGTGAAAATTGGCGGGAAAAAAAGAAGAAATAGTATAAAAAGGAGAGACGTGGGCGATAGACAGGTTTTTACAGATTTTTAGGATTCATTAGGCGAGAGGATTTTTACAGAACTTCGTCTTTGAGATTATCAAGACAAGTTTATTTTAACTTGACAAATTTTTAAGTAGACAAGTTAGTTTTCTAAGTACACCAGTTTATATTTTCTTCTGTTGGATACTTTTTCATGTTGGATATACATTTTCATAAAAGGATACTCACTACTTTGTGCAAGCAAAAAATTAATACTTCACCATTATGTCAATAACATTTCTGTTCTGATCACGTTAATAAACTATATTTCATTTTTCTACATTGCTGAGTTTTCGTTGGAACGTTACAGTGGATTACTTTGACAAAACCATTATACGAGATTGCTTTTCACTAAACATAAAAAGGGTACGAACGAATACCGGGAAGAAGAATAAAATAAGGTCAAGAATTTCCATCTCAGGCAGACAGGCCTGTAACGACTTGAACCAGAACGTACAAGAGTTAGCGCACGTCAAAATATTTACCTGCGCACAACACGATTAACTGAACTGACCCGGCCAACTGACGGACACACACATTCTCACATTGATGCAGTAAACACAGCCCGGTTACACCTCTCTAATTGATGCCGTGACCTGCCCTGCCACAACTGTAACACATAGCACACTAACAATGAGCAAAATCAACTTCCTTGAATGCAAACTCGAAAACAACTGAAACATTCGAGCCGCCAACATAGAACGGTCCATAAAAAAATAAATTCCTGATTCCCATGCCAAGTTAATTAATTCCCGTCTCTCGTTCAGCCATGCCGGAAGATTTATCGTGGCGGTCTTCAGTTGACCACTGAACACGGAAATATAATCCTCTGGGAACCACTGTGGTTTCGACCAAGCGAATAAATTGTACTGAAGTCCCTAAAGAAATACTTTTTACAGCCTTTGTAGGAGAAGATAGCATTAGGATCGTATGGCAGAACTATTAGTGAAGACTTGAAAAACAGCTAAAGAACAGACGAAATAATCTAGACGAAACCTTCGAACACTCCGCGACACCATCCACAGAGGGTTTATTTCAGGAGCCGTTCAGGTTATTCAGTCAAAATCCCGGTCGATGACACTTCTACAAATGCCCGCGCCCGGGCTTGAACCTTGAACACCTGATCGCTAGCGCAGTGTGGTAACTACTACGCCAGCGCGGCTCCCAGGCGGAATATTTTGGCGGGATTGTAAAAAATAAGTAAAACGATTTTTTGCCGCCCCCCAAAGCTTGCCGCCCCGTGCAAATGCACGTGTTGCACCGTCGGTAGAGCCGGCCCTGGGCACTGGTCACCCAAACTCATAAGACTGAGTCTCTAATACAGTGATTCCCAAACTTGTTTTCTCTGGGCCACACTTTCGGAATGAAAATTTGCTCGTGCCACACCACATTTTTTTATTGATTAAATATAACTTCGAAAACAAAACCAAAAAAATGTACTCTTAGCAGTGCTTTATTCATAACATGGAACACAACTACTTTATAAAATAATCATGAGACATCCAGAAAGTATAAAACAATACAGCTACGGAAAAACATGATTCATTCACAAAATAGACAAATTCAATGAGAGATGCGGGCTTGTTTTTGTCGGGTTATCTCATTTATAGTAGGTCTTATCTGAAACAAACTCTCATCGCCTCATCAACACAAAGAAGCCTTTCTCTTTTCTTCTTCTTCTTCTTCTTTGATCCTTAGCCGCCGACCGTCAAAGCAGTCAGTGGCCATCACGCCTAGTGGCGTCTTGTAGGGCAACAACAAATTGATTCCACTTTGCTCGGTCGGTGGCCATCCTTCGTACAGTGCCCCAACTCTGGTTCATTCTTTGCATCTCAGCCTCCACAGTCCTCTGCCAGGTTGTTTTGGTCGGCCTCTCTTTCGTTTTCCTTCAGGGGTCCAAAGCATAGCTGTTCTTGTGATGGCATCGGGGTCTCTTCTGAGGACATGGCCAACCCAGCTCCAGCGTCTGCCAGCTATGATGGTGTGCATGTCCTCTTGCTTGCTCCGAGTAAGCAGATCTTGGTTAGTGATGGTATTCGGCCAAAAGATTCGGTGAATTTTTCTTAGGCATGTTGTGCGAAAAGAGGACAATTTCGACATTTCCTTCTCTGTAACTCTCCAGCATTCCGCACCATAGAGAAGCACAGAAAGCACACAGCTCTGATATAATCTTAATTTTGTGCTTGTGCTGTATTGGGAGGACTTCCATATGTTGTTTAGGCTAAAGAAGGCTGTTCTTGCCTTATTCATTCTGATGTTGATGTCTTTGCCTGCCCCGCCGTCTGGTGTTACTATGCTTCCTAGGTATGTGAAGGTATCTGTCTGTACCAGTTGCTGATTCCTTACTGATATGGGCTCAGGGTTGCTCACATTGAGCGTCATGACCTCAGACTTCTTTAAATTTATGTTCAAGCCCACCTGCTGGCTAAACTTATTAAGTCTATCCGTTTTTTCCTGGATGTGTTGATGTGAATGTGCTAGTAGTGCAATGTCATCTGCATATTCCAGATCTTCCAATGTAGAAAATGTTGTCCATCTTATTCCTCTTGGGCTGCCCTCTGTTGTCTGACGCATCACCTAGTCTATGACTGTTAAAAATAGAGTGGTTTATAAGGGGCATCCCTGTCGTACTCCTGTCTTCACCTCAAAGGTTAGGTTGCGCTGCCCAACACTACACGTAAAGTTGGCATAGAGGCTTTTTATGATTGACACTATGCAGCTTTGAATTCCATAAGCCCTCAGTATTTTCCATAAACTGTCCCTATGTATGCTGTCAAAAGCCTTTTCAAAATCAACGAAATTAATGTACAGCTGTCTTTGCCATTCTGAGCACTGCTCTATAATGTTCCTGATAGTGAATATATGATCTACACATCGTCTGTTCTTTCTAAATCCTGCTTGTTCTTTCCTCAGTTTGTGGTTTTCTCTTTACTAGTCTTTGATATTTGTCAGAGCTGAAAATCACTGTTCACAACAATCTGTCGTGGAGAACTGTATGTATTTGATATAAAATACATTATATTACCGTACTTAATAAAATCTGAAAAATTATATGGGCTTAATACACATATTTCCCATGTTATATCACAGGTAACAAAATAAATTAAATAAAGAACAAAAGGACCTTCATATTTGTTTTTGGCCTATGAGTTTTTTTAAACATGTCTCTAAATCCTTGATTGTCTTTGAATCTTCCAGCCACACCTGCCATACTTTCGAGTATCACCAGTGTGGCATGCCACACAGTTTGGGAACCACTCTCGAGCATCACCAGTGTGGCATGCCACACAGTTTGGGAACCACTGCGCTAATACTTCAGTCACGCCGGGCTGTATAAGTAACACTAGACCAGCGGTTCCCAACCTTTTTTTCACTTGCGTACCCCTTGGCAGCCCATTTCTATAAACTGTACCCCTAATATTAGCAAAATATTTGAAAATATAGTTGCTGCTGTTCAAAATGTATAGATTATGACCAGAAATAAAGGGGCCGATCACGGGATTAAAAAATAATGTAATAAAAAGGTGAACAAACAGCATATATTTTTACATTTAAAAAAGCAGAAGTTACAATAAAAATTAACACATTTAATTTATTAATAATAATAATAATAACGCTGTTATTGTTAAAAGTTGAAATCACTTTTTGTAACACACATGTCACGTGATCATGACAAATGTTCAGTGCGATCCTTGAGCTAGTTTTGAGGCACATAGTTTTTTTTTTTAAATCAGGTTCAAGTGATGTAAGATACAGTCTCAATTCTGGACCTGCATTCAGTTTACTACGGTATTTTTTTTTTATAAAGGTATAAGAAGAGAAAGCCCTCTCCACCAGCTCAGTATCTGTTTAGTTGTGAAGTCAGTATTTGTAAATGGCAACAGAAACTTAAGCGCCTTGTCGGTCAGCTGTTCATATTCTCTGCTGATGTCTCCCCAAAAGTTAATAAGGAATTTTACTTTGAATTCAGCTATTAAAGTAGTATCAGTCGAAAGTTCAATCAACTTCTCTTTTTCGTTGATTGATAATGTGGCTGCTTGGAAATATTCTTCTTCAGAGGGATTTACAATCCAGTAGTTCTCTTTTCCAGGTTTCGGAAAGTACTTCTCGAAAGATGATTTTAGCCCTTTCAAGTGTTCAATTATTTTCTCGCTGATTTCCTGGGAGAGGTGCAGCTCGTTCTCAGATAGGAAAGTGTGCAGAGTTTCAAATACCCCAGGCTGGCCTTTTTCAATACACGACCTCCAAAAATCTAATTTTTTAATCATAGATTCAATTTTGTCTGAAACATTGAAGATCGTTACCGAGCTATTCTGAAGTGCAAAATTTAGTTGGTTTATTTGTAGGCACATAACCATTAGTAACTCTATGTGAAAGAAGGGTTCGGCAGCTCCTTATGGCCCCAAATTCTTATGCGTATATTTCCAGGGTAGCCAGAAAAATTTGTAGGAAAATATCCGATAAGTATGCAAGACTCTGAAGCCAATCACAGTCGTGTAACTTTGAAGTAAGTTGGAAAGGATGGTCTTCAAAAAAAAAGTTGGACTTCATGTCTAAGTTCGAACAGCCGGGTAAGGACTTTACCACGAGAGAGCCCCCTTAATTGTGTATGAAGGAGCAGGGTAGAATGAAGACTATTCATCTCTTCACACAGTGCTTTGAAAAGCCTCGAGTTTGTGGGCTTTGACTTTATTAAATTAACCACTTTCACAGCTTCATCAAGAACGACTTTTAATTCACCAGGGAGGCGGTTAGATGCAAGGCTTTGCCTGTGGATACAGCAGTGGCTCCAGGCTATATTGGGGGCTACCTTCATGACACGAGCGCGAAGACCGGAGTAGCAACCTGACATAGACTTGGCTCCGTTAGTGCATAGTCCACAACAATTAGATCAATAAATGTCCTTTTCTTTGAAATAAGAATCAATAGCATGAAATATATCCTCACCTCTTGTAAGCCCTGACAGAGGATGACAAAGCAAAAGGTTTTCTTCAACTTCATTGCTTTTCAAATACCTCACAATAATAAGCAAAACAGCGAAATTAGCAATATCTGTGCTTTCGTCAACTTGAATTGCAAAGAATTTACTATTTTTAATTCTACTTATTATTGTCGCTTCAACATCATCAGACATATCCTGCATTCTTCGAGAAATTGTATTGTTCGAAAGAGGGATAGCGTTCATTTTGCGAACATGTTCCTCTTCGAGCATGCACAGAAGGGCATCTTTTATACAAGGAGAAATTAAATTCTCAGCTATAGTATGATTTTTGCCACATTTACCAATACGATAACTAATATAGTAGGAGGCTTCAACCGCATTTTCGTTATCTTTGTTAGCTGACGACTTGTTTTTTACACTGTTGACGTATGTATCTTTTTTCCGCCATTACTCAATTTTTTTCGCGTACCCCTGAACATCCTGTCGCGTACCCCCAGGGGTACGCGTACCACAGGTTGGGAACCGCTGCACTAGACCAACAACTGAACTGGAACAAACACATAGATAGACAGTTAGAGTATTGTAGAGGACTAACTAATATGCTAAAATATTTGAAAGGTCATGGATGGGGAGCAAGCACTAAGACAATGATCATGCTCTATAAATCTTTCATTAGAGGCAAAATTGTTTATGGAAACATAGTATATGACTCTGCAGCACATAGTCATAAGATTAAATTAGATAGAATTCAGCACCAAGCATTATGTACAATTGTGGGTGCAATCAGATCGACATCGAGGGTGCTCTGGAGGTTGCCTTAAGAGTCCTCCCTTTGGAACTTCGGAGAAAAGAAGTAAGACTAAATTACATGACCAAAATTATGTTGGACAAGACTCATCCAGCTTTTCCAGCATTTACTATGTATCATTTAACAACAAATCAGAACCGGTTCATTAATACCTGTAGACAGAGCCGGATTAACGTAGTAGCACAAGTAGCATGTGCTACGGGCCCCGCGCTTTTAGGGGCCCCGCGCCAATAAATATGTACATAATTTTTTGGTCATCTAATACGAGCGTTAAACCAATGATCATGTGATTTATGCCATCTTTAGCGCCTTTTCATTTGGTGTCACGAAATTGTGAGAGAAAGAGCATAAGACGGTGACTTAGTGTGACTCTTCATTATTTTTATCTTAACTAATTGCGGACGGAAGCCATGTAAGTGGCGTAGAAAATTTGGTCACGTTTGGACGGAAGCCACTTTTTTGGCTCTAGGCGACTGCCCCTCTAATTTTGTTTCGTTCTTTGTGAAATGAATTTGCATTAACAATAAAAACTAGAATTTAGGAAACGGAAACTTCCTGTTTTAATTGAGGTATACGGCGTGCTCGCACTCTCTTTCGATCTTGATTACAATTTCTTGATTTGTAAGGTTAGAAAACTCAAAAAATGAGCAGTAGACACAGAGATATTGGACATAATTATGCTTTTGGAAGTGAAAAACGTAAAGCGAAGGAAGAAAAAGAAAGAAGAGATCAACTTGTGATATCAAAAACACGTAAGCTGACAGAATATTTTGATGTTCATGGTGGTGGTACTCTAACCGCTGAAGCTGGAAGTACAGGAACAACTAGTACTAGTGCAGGCTGTGCAGCAGAAAACATACAGCAAAACCCAGAATACACTGAGTCTGAATGTGAAAGAATAAGTGAAACGAAGAAGTACTCTAATGGTATTGGTGATTGGCCGAAAAATATAGATGACTGTGAGCTTGAATATTGGATATCCAATGGAAGTGAAAAATGTCAACATGTTGATAGTGCCTTTTTTCATCCGTGCGATTGTATGACACTGAAAAGTAAACTCGATACTGTCAGAAGTCTTATTTTACACATATTCATAAACTTACAAACAAGCAACATGCAAGAAAATGGTTATGCTATTCAGAAAGTAAAGGGCGCCTATTCTGTTTCCCGTGCAAGCTTATGAGTTCAGAATGTTAATCAAAGTTTACTGTGGAAGGGTTTAATGACTGGAAAAATGCAAGCAATCTATTGCGTCGACATGAAGAAAGCTCCTCACATAGACAAGCTTTAATTTCACTGTTGATGCTTAAAAACAAAGGTGAACGTGTCGATTCCCAACTTGTGAAACAAATGGACATTCAAGAAAAGTATTGGCACAAACTTCTAGAGCGAATAATTGAAGTTGTGAAGTTTTTAGCAGAACGAGGCCTTTCATTTCGTGGCAGTGATGAAATTGTTGGGTCCCCTTATAACGGGAATTACTGGCCAAGTTTGACCCTTTTCTGGCAGAGCATATAAGTACTCATGCAAACAAAGGATTTGGACATACATCATATCTATCTAAAACAACGTGTGAGGAATTCATCAATCTGATTGGATCCTCATACTGGATCACATTCTCTGTGAAGTGAAGAAATACAAGTATTATTCCGTTTCATTGGATAGAATCCAATGAAACGGAATAATACTTGTATTTCAGATTCCAGATATATCTAATATGGACCAGCTGACTTTGACTCTGCGCTATGTTTTGCCATCTGGACCAGTTGAAAGATTTGTGACATTTTTGGATATGGAAGGTCATAGTGCTGAACAGCTTACTAAAAGTCTACTTAATTTTTTAAAGGCAAATGACATTGATATTAAAGACTGCCGTGGTCAAAGTTATGACAACGCCAGCAACATGAGTGGCAAGTTTATAGGATTACATGCACAAATTAATTGATAATGATAATTACTATGCAATTTAAAAATGTATGTGTTCAAATATATTTGTGTTGTTTTATTTTTTTTTTTTAAATATAGGGCCCCTTTCTTAACATATGCTACAGGCCCCGCACTAGCTTAATCCGGCCCTGCCTGTAGATACTCGACAGGTTGGAAATGCATGGAGGAACTAGAACACTCGGATGCCCTAAATGCATCAAAAGTAGTATATACAGGTATCACGCATGGTTTTCACGTATCTGCCTAAGACAAGACAAAAGTCTGAGTGACCTCTGAGAAGATAGATGAGATATGGTGTTGAATGTGGTTAGAGTGACTCATAGTTATCAGCAGTAAAGAACAGAAACTGACGCTCCCTCCTGCCACGCAATGACTATGTTCTAACTACTGTCACACTGCCTCTTTCTCTCTTTCTTATTGATAAGGTTTAGTACACCTAAGTGACTCCACAAACAAATAGAGTTTAAGTACTGATAGAAAGTAAAGTCTGATCCGCTAATAAATGCAGGCACATAGTAATTATTTTACAATCCTTTCTGCCCCTGCGCTGGCCAGTGTTGACCTGGTGTTGCTGTCTATTTTGCATATATGTTTAAAGACATCAACCTGTTAATTATTTTGTCAGTCTAAGAAAAGGGAACTGGTGATTTACGATAGTGACAGGTTTGATTCCTGGTTATCTTCCCTTGTCTTATGCTGACTGTTCATCTTGTCTTAGTTTCGCTCAGGTCTGTACCATCTCTGGGCATGCGCAGGTTTTGGCGCGAGACCGGGAAACTTCCGTCTTGGTGAGTGTACCCTGGGCGTTCTGATCGGAGAGAGGTCCGATAAGTTTTCCTAGCCATCTTTCGGGGATCTGGAAGTCCTTTGTATGACTAAGATGTCATCTTTCCTTCCCCAAGTGAATTCCATATGCCAGGAATGGCAGTGTAGCGTTCTGTGTTATATAGGATTCTGAAATAAGGTAATGAAGTCAATTTTACTACATTTCGATTGCCTTTAGAAGCCATGGTGAACACAGCTCACAGCTGACTTATTATATAGAGCCCCATCTTGGGTTCTTGAGAACGGGAACCAAGACCAAGTTGTCTTTTGTACCTTAGAAGCCCAGAGGAAAGATATTTACTGGAGTAACCCGCTATTCAGACGGTGGGAGTGGCAGGAGTTGGTACACGAATATATATATATATATATATGTATATATATATTTCTATATATATATATATATATATATATATATATATATATATATATATATATATATATATATATAACACTACAAGGTACCTGATATGTGAGGCCCGTTACTTGCGGCCTAATGATATCGCCATGAAGGTCCGTTGTCACGGCCTTTGTTCTTCAGGAGAAGAAATGTCTGGCATGAGACGCCAGCAGAAGTTTTAGCCTTTTGGTTAAGCCATTAAACCGCCCTGTCCCGTGCGGTATATTTTGTACAGGGGTACCTGACAGGGGTTCTGTCAGGGTACTAGAACTTCTCTAGTATATAGAAGCAGAAAGTGGATTGACAGGCCATCATTGTTGGCTCCATACACCTGTGATTATGCAAGTGCTTACCATCATAATATGTTCCATGATTATTGTGCCATTGACTGTGTCGTCCATAATACTATCGTATGTCGTGCAATAAATGTAATGAAACGTCAGCAGCAGTTCCTTCCTTCACTGACCTCTGCATGTGGATGAGAGTGGGTTCAGTGTGAAGCTGTTCAGAACCCAACAACGCATTCGTCTACACACACACACACACCACATCATCCCACAGCAATATTCTAGTACTGCACAGCTGAATACATGTATGCTGTTTCTGTGAGTGACTACAGTATACCCTGGCAGCGCCTCACGCTGGTGACCTAAATCTTCACTACAACTTGGTACTGTCCAGGTAACACGACACGCTCACTCTACTAACATTCACTTCACACCGAAACAGTACTTTACATCTGGTGGACCAGATTCGTGGGGTTTTCAGCTAAATTTATTTACATGCCCACATCTGGCGTTACATCGAAACACACAAGACAGTGCTAAATAGGTCAACGACTGCTGACCAAGATAAACACTGACGTTAGGACCATTACGATTCTGCTACAGGCATATCGCTACATGGACCACAGCTGCTACAGGAATATCGCTACATGGACCACGGCAGTTACAGAAATGTTGCTACATGGACCACTGCACTACGAATAAGCTGCTACTAGAGTTCTTCAGACGATGTCTGCTTACTTTGAGTAAACAAGTCACGTCGTTTGCTGTCAAGCTCTGATTGTAAACAACTCAGCTGTTTGTTTACAGTTTACAGTCTACAAACTCGTCAACGTTGGAGCATCCAGTCTCAACTGGTTTTCGAGAAAGTTTTGTAGCTGTACGAGTGAAGACCACTACATTTGTCGTCGTTCGGTACCCGTCGACGGTGGATCTTCTATTTTTGCAGTTCTAACATTGTACTGCTGTGTTGACAAAGGGCCAGGAAATTACTTCAAGATAAGTGGCGAGTTATTTTGGAAACTGTGCCGTTATATTGTGTAACTGAGCCTTCTTTGTAACACATTATATGCTATTATATGCTATTTGTTTTTGTCACTTGTGTTATTAGTGTGTTATTTTTGTTTATTTCGGCAGGCATGGTTGGGTCGGTGGCTCCAATAGAATATCCCACATAAACGAGGGTCTATTGGAGTGTTCTTTAAGGAACTTATCGTAAATTTCCCCATTTGTGGAAATTTGTGCGACTTTTGGTTGCTTACACAATATTTTTTGTTAGTTGTGACGAGATTTGTTAGTGTTGTTTTCGTTATTTTTTCACATTCTTTAGTTGTGTACTAATTTGTTTGTGTTTGTCTGCCTTCCCTTTTCTATTGTTTATTTCTATACACCCTTATGTTTATACACTGTGTTGTCATTGTATTATAATTTCGCAGTTATCACTACAATTTTTTGTAACATTTTCTTTAGTTTTGCTTTTCAGTTTATTTGACCTCTGCGAATGTTTTCATTTGTCAAGATGTTTGTCTCTGTTTAATTGGTGTTAGATAGTGTTGTCACATAAGTCTACATATACATTTAATCATGAACTGTTATTAATATGATGCACATAAGATACTGAAGTGATTTGGTGACATTATAAACAGGGTAACTGTATAAAGTCTTTGACAAAAGACTTGTCTCCCACTGAGATTGGGATAAGTGTATTATTATTTCAGGTACTAATAGGTAATTATAAGACAGAATGTCTACATTGGATTTCTTCATCCAGCAAGGGTTGACCCTTGGCAAAACTGGTGAGAAATTGGAAGAGTTTGCATTGGCTCAACATGCAAAAGCACAGAAGGCTGAAGAGAAGAAGATGCAAATGCAACTGGATAGGGAAGCGGAAGATAGAAGAATTCAGCAACAACAGATGCTACAGGCTGAAGATAGGAAAATTCAGCATGAAAGAGAACTTGAAGAGAAAAAGCACCAAAGAGAGGCTGAAGAGAGGAAAATTCAGCATGAAAGAGGACGTGAAGAGAAAAAGCTACAAGCTGAAGAGAAAAAGCATCAAAGAGAGGCTGAAGAGAGGAAAATTCAGCAGGACAGAGAATTTGAGGACAGAAAGTTACAAAGAGAACATGAAGAAAAACTCTTAGCTTTGGAGATAGAGAAAACAAAAGTGATGAATATGAGTAGTTCTCAAGCGACTTCTAGTAAGACAGATCATAATACTTATAAAGTCAAACTACCCCCTTTCAATGCTGCAAAGGACGACATAACGTTTTATCTTGATAGGTTCCAACTTTCATGCGAAGGGCATAAGGTAGATAAGGAAAAGTATGTCGGTCAACTGTTGGATATACTTACAGGTGAACCATTGAATACTATTATGGCAATAGAGGAGCCTAACAAAACTAACTATGATGTGGTTAGAGAAACCTTATTAAAGAGGTATCAGCTCAAAGAAGATGATTATCCTCTTCGTTTTAAGACTATGTTACCAGAAACTGGGGTGGAGTTCTCAGACTTTATCACAAAGATACGTCTTACTTTCAATCGATGGATTGAGTTGTCTAAGACTAAACACACATATGAAGCACTTATGGACTTGCTACTTAGGGACAAAGTAATGTCATCAATTAATGAGTCCTTTCTCGCATTTATTCATGAACGTAAACCTAAAGACATAAAAGAGATGGAACAATACTGTTGCCAGTATGTCACTGCACACCCACAACAAACAATCAGTAATTCTAAGATTAAAGAGGGTTTGCCAGTGGCTTCTGCGACACCATATGGGCCTAATTTTCAGGCTAAGTTTCAAGGTAATAAACGCAACTTTGATAAGAAAGGTAATCGTAATTACGGACAGGATCAGGGTGATCCATCCTACAGGGGTTCGTCTTCAAATAATTGGAGGCGATCTGACAGCCCTCGTAACTTTGGTTCCGCCAATTTTGGGAACTTTCGTAGGGGTAGCCACAATAAAAACTATCCTAGCTATCATAATTTTGCAGGGAAACAGCAAAAACAATCGGGTAGATATGATAATCAAAGAGGAAACCACAGTTGCAATTGTGAAAACTGTGGGGCAAATCAAAGCAATAGTTGCAAAAAGTCAAATAACAATAATTTCAGGGGACATAATAATCGGGGTAGAGGACAACACAACAATAATAGATCATGTCATCATGCTAACTGCGCTCAACAGGAGTCACAAGGAGTTAGTAGTGAATCAAATGATAAGAAAACTAACCCTAGTGCAATCACTTGTTCTGCCTTCGATTATGAAAGAGCATCTCTATGCCCTCAGTGCACTACTTTGTTTGAACCTACTACTATATCTACATTGAGTTGTGGCCATCCTCTGCCCGCTCTTCATGCCGCAGCGGCGCATGACGAAAGAGGATCTCTTCTCCTACATAGAGGTCTAGTGGACGACAATCCAGTCTCAGTTCTTTTTTATTCTGGATGTACTACTAATGAGATTAGGCAATCTCTGGTAGATCCTTCCTGTGCTACTGGGAAAGAGATCAAATGTGTGACATTTGGTGGCACAGTAGAAAAATATTCTACTGCTATCATACACATAGCTACTCCTTTCTTTACAGGAGATGTCCACGCGTGTCTTCTACCGAATCCTATTGCGGATCTTATCGTCGGGCGTATACACGGGGTTAAACAGTGTACCCCGCAGCAAACTGTTGCCTGGGAGGAGCGAAATATGGAAACTGCTAATGCAGTTGTCACTAGAGCACAGGCTCAGAACATGTCTCCGTCTTCACCCACCGAAGGTGATGAAGTACAGGAGCAAGATAATCAGTCGGTAATTTCGCGTGACTCTTTTATAAAAAGTCAACAAGAAGACATTTCTTTAAAAAAATTCTTCCTCCTTGTTAAAGATGGTGACCCAAATCAGTACACAAATCGTAAATCCTGGATCACTATGAGAAATGGTGTGCTAGTGCGTATGGTACAGCACTCAGACACATCTATGCATTCCCAAATTCTTGTACCCAAAAATATGAGAGTTCGTATACTGCAACATGCTCACGACTCCCATTGTGCTGGTCATATGGGATTTTCACGTACTAAGTCGAGAGTTCTTGCGGCTTTCTTTTGGCCATTCGTAAATAGAGACATACGTCTGTATTGCCGCTCGTGCAAAGTATGTCAAGAAGTCAAGTTGAAGGGTCCTCGCCATGCAGCACCTATTCAGGCTGCGGACATTTCTATCCGTCCGTTTCAAAAAATGGCGATAGATATAATTGGTCCTTTTAAAATCAAATCAGCCAGAGGACACCAATATATTCTTACATGCGTAGACATGTGTACTCGCTGGCCAGAGGCAATACCTCTGAAGAGCATTTCTACTGCCGACATTGCAGACGCTCTTTGGATGGTATTTTCACGGCTGGGATTTCCAGGGGAAATCTTATCAGACCATGGCACCCAACTGATATCTGACACTATGTCACAAGTGATGTCTACTCTTAATATTGATAGGTCTTTGAGTAGCATCTATCATCCGATGTCTAATGGGTTAGTCGAACGTCTCAATAGAACCCTCAAAAATTTACTTGGGAAGATAACTGATGATCATCCCGAGGATTGGGACAGAGTCTTACCCGCGGCTCTCTTCGCATACAGAGAGGTTCCTAGTGAACACACCGGGTTTTCTCCTTTTGAGCTTGTATTTGGCGCGCGTCCGCGCGGCCCTATGTCGTTGCTTCACGATCTGATAGCTGCCGATGATATTAGTGATGACACACAATCGTCTTATGAATATGTCATTGCACTAAGGCAGAAAATCATTGAAGCATGCAAATTAGCATTTTCTGCATCGGAATCTGCTGAAGAAAAGGCAAGGCAATTTGCGAATAAGAATAGACGCCTACGACAACTTTGTCCAGGTGACAAAGCGTTTGTATTACTCCCTACCAGGGAAAATAGACTTCTCATTGGATGGAAGGGTCCTTTTATGATTGTCTCTAAAATGTCTGATGTCGACTATGTTGTCGATATAGAGGGAAAACATAAAACCTTCCATATAAATATGCTTACGGAATTTTTTGAACGTCCAGAGTTCTTGCAACCTATCTTTCGAGCGACGGACGACACTCCAGTCCCTCAGGGTTGTTACTCATCACTGTCAGTTATACAGGATGAAGAATCTACTTTCTCGGACGTTAATCTTCCTCTTCCGATGATTCCACTTCATTCTACGGAATCATGGGAAAACGTTTCTATTTCTCCTAAGTTGTCTACTGGGGAACGACTACAAGTCTATTCTACTTTACGAGAATTTCAGGATGTTCTCACGGACATTCCTGGACATACATCGGTCATTAAGCATGACATAATATTAACTGACCATACTCCTATCAGGGTCAGACCTTACCCTATCCCTATTCATTTCCAAACACAGGTCGAGAAAGAATTGGATGAAATGATACAGTTAGGGATAATTGAACCATCCAATTCGGCATACTCGTCGTCTATGGTTATTGTGCGAAAGAAAGACAATAACATACGCCTTTGCGTCGATTACCGTAAACTAAATCAGGTAACGAAGTTCGATGCAGAGCCTATGCCGCTATTGGATGAGCTACTTACTAGACTTTCTAACTCTCGGTTCTTCACCAAACTAGACTTGAGTAAAGGTTATTGGCAAGTTCCGCTGAATGAGCGTGCCAAACATCTCACTGCTTTCTCTACACTCAGGGGCTTGTTCCAATGGAACTTCATGCCTTTCGGCCTTAAGAATGCCCCTGCTACATTCGTACGCATGATGCGTCGTATTCTTTCATATCGTTTAGATGTTATAGCATACTTGGACGATATCTGTCTCTTTAGTGATTCTTGGGAAGATCACTATTTGGGGTTATGTGAACTGCTGTCTACTCTGCGCGAGCATAACTTGGTAGCTAAACCATCTGAAGCCTATATTGGATTTGGTGAAATTTCTTTTCTTGGACACCGTGTTGGACATGGTCTCTTGAAGACAGAGGACCACAACACGTCTAAGATACTCAACATCACTATTCCTAAGACTAAGAAACAGATCCGTAGTCTCTTAGGTCTAATACAGTTCTACGGAAGATTCATTCCGAATCTTTCTTCTATTACGGCACCCCTCTCAACCCTATTGAAGAAAGGGTCTCCTAATGTGGTGCGCTGGTCACAAGAATGCCAATCTTCATTGGATCAAATTAAGTCTTTATTTTCATCTCCTCCTATCTTAAGACTACCTATAGCTGAGAAGACGTTTGTCCTTCGTAGTGACGCCTCATCAACAGGGATAGGGGCGGCACTGATGCAAGAGTATTCAGACACTCTGCATCCAGTAATGTACGTCTCTAGGAAACTGAATGCGACAGAGAGGAATTATTCCGTTCTAGAACGAGAATTGTTGTATATGGTCTGGGCGATTCTTAAACTGCAAAGATTCCTTCTCGGCGCGCATTTCATAGTAGAAACGGACCAAAAAGCTCTCACAGCTATGCAGAGTAAGGATTTGAAGAGCTCAAGATCCACGCGATATGCTATTGCTCTTCAACCTTTTCATTTTACGGTACGAGCTATCCGTGGTTCAGATAATGTGATGGCAGACATATTGTCGCGATGCCCACATGAATCTACTTAACTCTCATGTCTAGATCTCATGATATAGAACTAGACTTAAGTCTGTATCTTACAATAACATACTGCTAGAACAGTTGTTGACACTTGACTTAAATTCAGTGTTATGAATTTATTGTTCTTTCTCTGTTGCCGTTCTTGGTATAACAGAGAAGGTTTGGTTGACAATATAAAGGTCGAAAATTAATAATGCCACATTTAATTATTGTAAATGCAATAGTGACTATGGTACATTATAACATTCTAAGAATTATGTTATTTGGATTGTTCTCAGCAAACCACTACGTTGTCCGAGAGTGCCGTTACAGACTATTTTGATGCAGTGTGACTTTCAGGCTATTCATTGGATCATACAAGCGTCCTCCGGACAAGGCTTCTAAGATCAACACCTGTTAGTAAGAATGTATACTGATGTTGAAAAACTTTGTAAATCATTTAATGTTCAACCATTAGATAATAATGACATTGTTACATTAATCTTTGAGAGATTTCTATGCTAATTTGATTTCTCTATATACATATTGTAATTCATCATTGGTACACATATTTATGGATATTGTAGGTACATATTGTTGACATTGCAACATTGCCTGCACTTTAAGGTTCCAGTGTCACCTCCCGGATATATTTTATCTAGAGAATATATATTTTCTCTTGTCTTGTGAGATAACTGTTGTTCTCACCAGACGCGCTATTGTGTGTCGTTTGGGTCTGACATTATGTCATTACATTTATGTTTATCCTTTCATCGGCGCATTATTCATGCGTTATGAGCTTGTTGCATCTTGCTCAGTGATGTATTTCACCAAAAATAAAAGTTTCATTTTTTTTACCCGGGGGTGCGGTAACATGTTGCTGTCTATTTTGCATATATGTTTAAAGACATCAACCTGTTAATTATTTTGTCAGTCTAAGAAAAGGGAACTGGTGATTTACGATAGTGACAGGTTTGATTCCTGGTTATCTTCCCTTGTCTTATGCTGACTGTTCATCTTGTCTTAGTTTTGCTCAGGTCTGTGCCATCTCTGGGCATGCGCAGGTTTTGGCGCGAGACCGGGAAACTTCCGTCTTGGTGAGTGTACCCTGGGCGTTCTGATTGGAGAGAGGTCCGATAAGTTTTCCTAGCCATCTTTCGGGGATCTGGAAGTCCTTTGTATGACTAAGATGTCATCTTTCCTTCCCCAAGTGAATTCCATATGCCAGGAATGGCAGTGTAGTGTTCTGTGTTATATAGGATTCTGAAATAAGGTAATGAAGTCAATTTTACTACATTTCGATTGCCTTTAGAAGCCATGGTGAACACAGCTCACAGCTGACTTATTATATAGAGCCCCATCTTGGGTTCTTGAGAACGGGAACCAAGACCAAGTTGTCTTTTGTACCTTAGAAGCCCAGAGGAAAGTTATTTACTGGAGTAACCCGCTATTCAGACGGTGGGAGTGGCAGGAGTTGGTACACGAATATATATATATATATATATATATATATATATATATATATATATATATATATATATATATATATATATATATATATATATATATATATATATATATATATATATATATAACACTACAAGGTACCTGATATGTGAGGCCCGCTACTTGCGGCCTAATGATATCGCCATAAAGGTCCGTTGTCACGGCCTTTGTTCTTCAGGAGAAGAAATGTCTGGCATGAGACGCCAGCAGAAGTTTTAGCCTTTTGGTTAAGCCATTAAACCGCCCTGTCCCGTGCGGTATATTTTGTACAGGGGTACCTGACAGGGGTTCTGTCAGGGTACTAGAACTTCTCTAGTATATAGAAGCAGAAAGTGGATTGACAGGCCATCATTGTTGGCTCCATACACCTGTGATTATGCAAGTGCTTACCATCATAATATGTTCCATGATTATTGTGCCATTGACTGTGTCGTCCATAATACTATCGTATGTCGTGCAATAAATGTAATGAAACGTCAGCAGCAGTTCCTTCCTTCACTGACCTCTGCATGTGGATGAGAGTGGGTTCAGTGTGAAGCTGTTCAGAACCCAACAACGCATTCGTCTACACACACACACACACACCACATCATCCCACAGCAATATTCTAGTACTGCACAGCTGAATACATGTATGCTGTTTCTGTGAGTGACTACAGTATACCCTGGCAGCGCCTCACGCTGGTGACCTAAATCTTCACTACAACTTGGTACTGTCCAGGTAACACGACACGCTCATTCTACTAACATTCACTTCACACCGAAACAGTACTTTACACCTGGCTTCGCAATTTATCTTTCTCTCCCCTGCTCACCACCGGTCAGCAGACAAACAAGCGAGTGCCGGGCGGCTTACTGCTAAACTCGCAACCTTGCATAACCAAGTTACCCGCGACTTGCGCTGGGGGGGGGGGGTGTGGTAGATAAACGTTCCTGCCTCGTGTACTTGGTTGGGAACTGACCTTACATCTCCTCAGCCCGTTCTTACTAATGCGCAGGCATGTACACAAAATAGCAAGGCCCGTTCCACGTTATTTCACTGGGGCGATGCTAAATCCCATCCTATATATATATACATTCATATCAAATGACACAACGTATAAGGCTACTTTTGGTAACCCGCTAAAAGTATTTCACATAGTACAGAAGTAATCAATTTAATTAAAATTACATGTTGTGAAACAATTATACAGATTCGCCACGAAGGCCAGAAAAACAATCTCTTATGGTTACCCTCTGGGTTAAAAGAACTCCCTCCACATAACGATTAGTTACATAGTTACCCTTAGAGGGGCAAAATTATTCTTTTAATGAATCACATCCGATATATGTACTCTGTGCATAAGAGGGGTTCTCAATCTTTCATGAAACATCTTAAAATACACAACCATTAGGCGATAAAATAAAACCCCGTAATAGGCATACAAACACAACTTATTTTACAAGAACTAGCTATAGCTTCTTGGTGAAGTTGAGCGATGGCCGGACTATAAATTACTAGAACCCACTATGATGGCTTACTCTGACTCGTTATATATCCCAAGAATGAATTACTAACAAGTTATTTAAGAATGCTTACCGAGACTTGTGCATAATATTCCTCACTAATTAGTTGGCAAACTGCACAGGAGTCTCTAGCCGCGGTAGCATAGTGGTTAGTGCACGGGCTTCCTAGCTCAGAGGTCCATGGTTCGATCCCCATATGAGGTGGGATTTTTTTAGGCCGCAAACGGCTCCTGGGTCGACCCAGCCCTAATTGAGTACCAGAGCAACTCTGGGAAGGTTAAGGCGGCCGGCGTGATGCTGACCACATCACCCCTAGTGTACCGATGGTCGAGAAAATATGGGCCTAACACTTACTTACTTACTTAGTCGTTCCCATTCTACCGTGAGGTGTAGAGGTTTGGAAGAGAGAGCGCCAGACTATTCTATCCTATCGGCTGTCTTCCTCCTGGCCTGGTTCCATTCTAGTCCTCGTTCCTTCAAAGATTGTCTAATGTTGTCCTCCCAGCGGACTCTGGGTCGTCCTCGGGGTCTGGATCCTTGGCTCTTTGTTTCCCATGCTTGTCGTGGTAGCCGATCTTCTCCCATTCTGCAGACATGGCCAAACCATCTTTGTTGGGACTGTTCTACTTGGGTCTGTAGGAGGTGGCATTTTAGGCCTTGACGTATCGTCTGGTTGCGTACCATGTCTCTTCTTGTTACTTCAACCACCTTCCTCAGATACCTCATTTCTGAGGTTTGGATCTGGCTTTTATGGGTTGTAATCATTGCCCATGACTCGCATCCATATGTCAAGACTGGGACATAGGTGGAGCGGTATACAGCCATCTTCGTTTTCTTACCAACCTCTCTCTTGCTGAGGAATCCTCGATTTATGGCCTGAAAAAGTCTCCCATCTGCTGCTTTTCGAGTGGCCAACTCTTCTTTGATGCCTCCCTTTCGGTCTATAATAGCTCCGAGGTATTTAAAGTGGTCGACCTGCTCCAGGACCTGTTCTCCCAGCTTAATCTGATGTCTTCTTTCTTCTCGTGATATCACCATGGATTTTGTTTTAGAGCTGCTTATGACCATCTCTCTCTTCTCCAGCTCTTCCTTCCAGACTTGCAGGTTGGATTGGAGATGTGCCTCTGATTTAGCAATCAGGGCAACATCATCAGCAAATGCCAGCTCTGAAATATAGACCTGTCTCATCTTCCAGTACCCCACTGAATACTTTCTTGTTCTCTCCTTACATGCCTTGATGACATCGTCCATAAGGAGTATGAAGAGGTAAGGTGATAGGATATCACCTTGTCTTACACCAGTGGTGGTCCTGAACTCTTCTGACTTATGGTTTGCTGTCCTCACATAATTTCTGCAAGACTTGTAGAAGCTCTGTATAGCATGAATCAGAGGTGCTGGAATATTCTTCCTTGCCAAACAGTCCCAAAGTTTGCTCCAAGGGACCCTGTCAAACGCCTTTTCCAGATCTATGAAACAAAGATGGATCTCACTCTTATACTCAAGGGCCTTTTCACTCAGCTGTCTGAGTGTGAAGATTAGGTCTTGGGTACTTCGGTGTGCTCGGAATCCGCACTGGACCTCATCCAATTGTGGCTCAGCTAGGCGTCGGAGTCTCTGCTCTAGGATTCTAGAGTAGATTTTACCAGGGATACTGAGAAGGGATATGCCTCTATGGTTTCAACATTGTCGATTGTCACCCTTTTTGAAAATTGGTGTTATGATGGCAATCTCAATCCTTTGGTATGGTCTTGTTGCACCACACTGCCTGTAAGACCCTTAAGAGTAATAGGTCGCCTGATGCTCCCATGTACTTAACCATTTCTGGTGTTATACCATCATGCCCTGCTGCTTTGCCCATCTTGATTTTCTCCAGAGCTGCCTTAAGTTCTTCCATCTTTATGTCATCTTCATCACCATTGGTTTCCTCTTCTATGCTAGTGGTTATCATTTCTGATGTTTGACCTTGCTCACCATCAAGGAGTTCTGAGAAATATTCTTTCCATCTTTCCATTACTTCCTTCGGGGCAGTAAGCAATTTGCCTTGCTTGTCCTTTATAAATTTGAGAGGGCATTGTTTTTCCTTCCTCATGTTCTTTAGGGTCTTATAGAACAAATTCTGGTTTTCTTGTGCATCTTTTTCTAGCTTTTCTCCAAATTCTTCCCAGGACTTCTGTTTTGCTGCTAGCACTTTGTTCTTTACTTCTGTTCTGAGTGTCACATATTCTCTATATTTTTCCATTTGTCCTGTTGTGCTTTTAGCTCCTAAGTATTGTTTCCATGCCATTTTCTTCTCTCTTATTTTCTCTTTGACTTCCTCTGTCCACCAAGGTGTCCTCTTTCTCTGGTTCCCAAGTCGGACTTCACCACATGCTTCTGCAGCAGCTGTCTTTATGATATCCTTGAATTTAATCCAGAGGGTTTCCAAGTCATCAGGTTGTTCTTCTGTGTTGCTCACCGCTGCATCAATAAGCCCCTGATATCTGGTCTTAATTTCTGGCTCTCTCAGCTTGTAGGTCCTAATGCTCATTTCTCCCGCTCGTTTACTTGGTTTCTTGCGTGATGTTGAGCAGTTCCTAGGCTGAGCAACTCTTTCAGTTGTTCGTTTGATTGTTAGCAGGTAGTGATCACTTCCAATCTCTGGCCCCCTCCAGACTCTTGCATCTCGGACATATTTGAATGAGCTTCTCCGAACAATGGCATAGTCGATCACTGACTTCTCATTCTTTGTTGGTTCACATCTAGTGTATGCATGTATGCGCTTATGGGGGAACTTTGTGTTTGTAATGATCAGATTCTGCTCACTGCAGAATCTAAGGAGTCGCTTTCCATTGTCATTGAGAGTATCTTCTCCATATCTTCCGATAACTCCACCCCATCTAGCATGGTCATTTCCAACTCTGGCATTAAAATCTCCGAGCATGATAACTTCATCTAGGCAGTCATCCACTGTCCTTTGAAGCAGCTCGAAGAATTCCTCCTTGACCTCTGCTCTCTCATCCTCATTTGGCCCATACACTATGACCAGGTTGACTATGGTTTCTCCTTCTTTTAGTTTCACAACCATAATGCGCTCTGAGACAAAGTTCCACCCCTTGATACTATCTTTTGATTTTGGGCCACAATGCAACCCACACCCCCTTTAGCTCTTTGGGCTGCCTCCTTACGGCCTCCATGCAGGCCGCCCTCCTCCTTTTTCATCCGGGTTTGGGACCGGCATAGGCGGAGTTGGGCCTAACACGATATTCCCAATATGCCTCAATGGGCGTGTAATGGGATCCTTTACCTTTACCTTTTTACAAGGGTCTCTACCGCTAACGACGGGAATTTTAGGACTGAAGCAATATAGAGACAGAAGTAGACTGTATATATAGTAGAAAAGGGCACAGATGTTCAAGTGTGGGCTAACACGTGCCTTGACATCTGCGTAGAGAATGCCGAAAACAATCGTAAAAATTACCCAGAGAATTCTTCCTGGCGTCTCGCTACAAAAGACTTAGGCATAACAGGGTGAGGGTTGTTTCGCATAGTGAGTCTCAGAATTTCCCTCGCATAAAAGCACAGAGAAGTCTACGTGACCATCATCTCAACAACGCAGGTGTCTCGGACAAGTCGCCAAATCGCTCCTTCGCCCGAGCTGCGACGTAACATGACGAAACTCCAGGAACAGTTTCCCGTGTTTTCGTGAAAAAAAAAAAGAAGAAGAAACCACCAACCTATGGCGTAATAGATTCTACCCGCCGACAGACGAAAGGCAAGAGCTTTCCCTGGTGTCAAAGACTCGGGAACTTTTTGCCGCTCCCTCTCAATACTGAGTGTCGGGCTTCTGACTCGTGGTCAAAAGAGCTCTGAAGAAGGATGCCGCTGTCCACGACAAAGTGTCCGGGACGTGTCAATTATCTCCTACTAATATTACAGACTAAAGGGAGGGAACCTATTAGATAGAAGTGACAGCCAGTTACCCCGCTTATTATCTATTGAAGAACGAAAAGAAGTGAAATGGGCGTGCCAAAAATCAGAAAGAAATTAGGAGGGATGTTAGCTCCCTCCAACACCGCATAGGCCGGTCCCAAGCCCGGCTGAAAAAGGAGGAGGGCGGCCTGCATAGAGGCCGTAAGGAGGCAGCCCCTCCACATGCAAAGGCACAACAGGCCAATCACCTGTGTTGCTTTAAACTATGATTACACGAAATATAAGAGAGAAAACCGGACTGATTCTAAAGGCGACGAACTGGAACGGACTACGGACTACGACTTATGGAACTTGGAACACAAGAAGTATAAATGGGAAAGAAGAGGAGCTGGTGGAAGAGATGAGGAAAGCAAAACTAGAAATCCTGGCTATTACCGAAACAAAGAAAAAGGGACAAGGAGTCATGGATCTCGATGGCAACACGCTGCTATACAGTGGGGTACCCACATCTGAAAGAGCTAAAGGGGGCCAAATGAGGATGAGAGAGCAGAGGTCAATGAGGAATTCTTCGAGCTGCTTCAAAGGATAGTGGATGACTGCCTAGATGAAATTATCATGCGCGGAGATTTCAATGCCAGAGTTGGAAATGACCATGCTAGATGGGGTGGAGTTATCGGAAGATATGGAGAAGATACTCTCAATGACAATGGAAAGCGACTCCTTAGATTCTGCAGTGAGCAGAATCTGATCATTACAAACACAAAGTTCCCCCATAAGCGTATCCAAGCATACACTAGATGTGAACCAACAAAGAATGAGAAGTCAGTGATCGACTATGCCATTGTTAGGAGGAGCTCATTCAAATATGTCGGGGATGCTAGAGTCTGGAGGGGGCCAGAGATTGGAAGTGATCACTACCTGCTTACAATCAAAAGAACAACTGAAAGAGTTGTTCAGCCCAGGAACTGCCCAACATCACGCAAGAAACCAAGTAAACGAACGGGAGAAATGAGCATTAAGTCCTATAAGCTGAGAGAGCCAGAAATTAAGACCAGATATCAGGGGCTTATTGATGCAGCGGTGAGCAACACAGAAGAACAACCTGATGACTTGGAAACCCTCTGGATTAAATTCAAGGACATCATAAAGACAGCTGCTGCAGAAGCATGTGGTGAAGTCCGACTTGGGAACAAGAGAAAGAGGACACCTTGGTGGACAGAGGAAGTCAAAGAGAAAATAAGAGAGAAGAAAATGGCGTGGGAGCAATACTTAGGTGCTAAAAACACAACAGGACAAATGGAGAAATATAGAGAATATGTGACACTCAGAACAGAAGCAAAGAACAAGGTACTATCAGCAAAACAGAAGTCCTGGGAAGAATTTGGAGAAAAGCTAGAAAAAGATGCGCAAGAAAACCAGAAATTGTTCTATAAGACCCTAAAGAACATGAGGAAGGAAAAACAATGCCCTCTCAAATTTATAAAGGACAAGCAAGGCAAATTGCTTACTGCCCCGAAGGAAGTAATGAAAAGATGTAAAGAATACTTTTCAGGTGCCCACAGTTTATAACCCATTTGGTCACAATAGGCCGGTGGTATCAACATGGGAGCTCAAGAAACCATATACAGACTACCAGCTGGCAGACATAAATGATAAAACACCTGATATGGCAATTATAAAAAACAAAGCCAGGAAATATATTCAACGAACGAAAATAATCTAATATTGGTTTTCTCTGTTGTTCATACTTCCTACATTTTAATAGGAAATGCTCTGTATTATTTTTTTCTTGACATTCTGCTTTGCTTTGAAGGCTTAAGATTCTTCTTTTTCTTTTTTTTTTTAAATACAATTTTGCCTCGTTTTAGCGAGGCGCGTCCCGTTCAACCTAGCCGGTTATATTAGAGCGCATGTCCAAATATAAAAGACCTTTAGGTGTGGAGAATAAGTTGTGTTAATTATAATTAAGATTCGTAGGTAGCTGAAAGGTAATGATTATGTTGATGACGTTTTGCCAGTATGTCAGCCTCTTCATTCGCAAAGATAATGCAGTGCAGTGGATCAAGTGTGTCACAGCTCAAGCTGTTGTCCTATTCATGGGCCCGCAATTCTAGAGTGTCACAACTCTCTTAAACTGCTGAAATATTTGCAGTGTTGATTCTGATGTCGTTTTTTGTCATTGACTCTGTATCTGGAAGTGCATGTCAAACGGTTATTTTGAATGAACCTTAAGCTGTAATGTTACAATGTATCTGGCAACTTTGGTATACAAAAACCAAAATAAACAAGCGTCAGCTGATAACGTTACGGTACAAAGTCTAGCAAAACCCTTGAAAGCCTAAGAGTCGAAGCTGAAATTTCCTTGTACAAATAGCACAATGAATTTGTTGTTATTTGCGTCTTTGATATCTACTGCCAGTTGCAAAATAATCGGAAACTTTGTATTGCCGCATGGTGGTATTGCTTTGGACCCTACTCACTTCAACGCAACAAACTCAACGGCGCTGGAACAAGCTTGGGAAATACATCGAGCTTGCAAATATGTCGGTGAAGAAATAGCATTGATACAACCAGAATTGATCGTGCTTAGCACGCCGCACGGGATTGCAGATCTCAAGAATTTTGTATTTTATTTGAACCCAATGGCGACAGGTTTTGCTGATACTGACAACTGTAACTGCCCGCTGTGTTGTTACAACGCTTCAGTTAATGTTGACGTCGACATGTCACAAGACATTATTCAAACTTTGGGGTATGAGAAAAACGTGTCAGGTCTTAGTGGATATGGCCCCCCAGGTCAAAGTGACGAACCTTTTCCACTGAGGTATATCATTTGCCTTGATCTTGTGCAACATTATAGGACCTTTTCCTATTTGTTTTGCGTTCAGTGTATGGGATGGGGACCTAGCCCTATGAGAAGGGAGACCAGCAGGGCCATTTGGGTAATATTTCAGACAAGCAGACACAGGTCATCATGTTGGCCAAGTGGCTGTCCATATGTTTGCTGTAAGTACTCCACCATAGTATGTCATGTGGAGACTGAAGATTGCGGTTCACTTCCCAGAATAGAAGCCAACTGTGGCAGACAATGAAAGTTGGAAAAGCAAAATACTGTTAAGTATAAAGGGGGCATATATCCCCACTACACATAATGACAAATAGGGGAAAGGTTAATTTTGTTTTCCTATTTTACATATGTTAGTTTTATCCCATTCTGTAATTATCATGAAAGTCACTGCATTGAGTACCAGGATAAATAGATTATCTTTAAGCAATGAAATGACTGCATGGATCCCAAGGTCCAATATTCTGGGTCAAAGAATATCACTACTGCACCCTAGAAATCAATTAATAGTGAAAAAAAAGTTGCATATGGAGCTAGCAGCCTCATGGAGCTAGCAGTCTCATGGAGCTAGCAGCCTCATGGAGCTAGCAGCCTCATGGAGCTAGCAGCCTCATGGAGCTAGCAGTCTCATGGAGCTAGCAGTCTCATGGAGCTAGCAGCTTCATGGAGCTAGCAGTCTCATGGAGCTAGCAGCCTCATGGAGCTAGCAGTTTCATGGAACTAGCAGCTTTGTGGAGCTAGCAGTCTCATGGAGCTAGCAGCCTCATGGAACTAGCAGCCTCATGGAACTAGCAGCCTTGTGGAGCTAGCAGTCTCATGGAGCTAGCAGCCTCATGGAGCTAGCAGTCTGACATAAAACAAACTACTTCAGAAACCACAACTGTTAAAACAGTCTTTGATGCAAGCTTCCTGTAAAAGGAGCCAAGTACAGTGGTGGCCTCTAGGAGCAAAGAAGAAAAAGACAAAATAGACAAGAGTGATGAGACCTGAACAAAATAATGGTCACATGTCGGTTTGACTGATAAAAGGATAAATATATAATGATAACATTTGTGAAGGCAAGAAATAGCTCAGAGAAAGCATGCTATATGCTGTCTTCATTATGACAGAATTCATGTGAAAATGCTGATTATGTTAACTCTTATTATCCGGCAAGCCCCGTGAAGTGGTGCGGGTTTAGTACCAATTTTACGGCTCACCAGTTCAAGTGGCGCGCGACGGTAACGATAGCAAAACTAGCGCGTAAAAACGCAGTTTTAGCTCACGTATAGTAAGAGTTAAGGGTTAAAGTCTAGTGAAAACGTTGACTACATGAAGAATTTAAGTCTTGTGAAAATTCTGATTACATTAAGAATTTAGGTTGAGTGAAAATGCTGGTTATGTTAAGGGTTTAAGTCTAGTATAAATACTGATTTAAGCACAAACATCTGTAGTTCATGGGCTGACAGAATGATTTTTAGTATTCTTGATACTGTAAAATACTACTGACATTTAAAAAAAATGAACACTTACTACAATAGTACTGTATTTATCATGTGTGTGTATGTGTATTTTTAATCGCTATACTTTTTTTTTTCGCTCCTGTTGTTACTTATTGTTGCATTTTATTTTTAATTCTTTTAATTTTAGGTGGGGGGAAGTTATCCCATTTCATTTCATTCCAGGGCTTGATAATATGAAAGTAGTCATCCTATCCCATCCCAGCCGTAGATACACACAGGATGTGGACATGATTCCAGAACTTTTGAACTTAGGTTTGAAATAAATACATATTTCTGTCTTTGATACACACGCAGATTCTCTACACACCCATACACCACCATCTTCATCAACAGCAACATTCAGCTCTCTGTGGAACATAGGTCTACAACAAAAACGTGCTAAGCTTTAGTCCTGTCAAGGTGTTTTCACATCTTTTCTATCTGTTTCCTGTCTGTCTCATGTTCTTTCCTCCTCGTGTGTATTGGTCCCCCTCTATTTCCCTTACTGCGGGGATTCCAGAACAAGAACTGCCTTGTAATTCTATCTACTTGGTTTCTGAATGTGTTTCCTTACCAAAACTGGCATCATCTTCTTAACCCTTGCTCCACTGGTGTTTGTCTGATTCTTGTCATCAGTTCTACATTAGTAATCATGTCATAACATTTAAATCATTCTTGTCATCAGTTCTACATTAGTAATCATGTCATAACATTTAAATCATTCTTACCATCAGTTCTACATTAGTAATCATGTCATAACATTTAAATCATTCTTACCATCAGTTCTACATTAGTAATCATGTCATAACATATAAATCATTCTTGTCATCAGTTCTACATTAGTAATCATGTCATAACATATAAATCATTCTTGTCATCAGTTCTACATTAGTAATCATGTCATAACATATAAATCATTCTTACCATCAGTTCTACATTAGTAATCATGTCATAACATTTAAATCATTCTTACCATCAGTTCTACATTAGTAATCATGTCATAACATTTAAATCATTCTTACCATCAGTTCTACATTAGTAATCATGTCATAACATATAAATCATTCTTGTCATCAGTTCTACATTAGTAATCATGTCATAACATTTAAATCATTCTTACCATCAGTTCTACATTAGTAATCGTGTCATAACATTTAAATCATTCTTACCATCAGTTCTACATTAGTAATCATGTCATAACATATAAATCATTCTTGTCATCCGTTCTACATTAGTAATCATGTCATAACATTTAAATCATTCTTACCATCAGTTCTACATTAGTAATTATGTCATAACATATAAATCATTCTTACCATCAGTTCTACATTAGTAATCATGTCATAACATATAAATCATTCTTACCATCAGTTCTACATTAGTAATCATGTCATAACATTTAAATCATTCTTACCATCAGTTCTACATTAGTAATTATGTCATAACATATAAATCATTCTTACCATCAGTTCTACATTAGTAATCATGTCATAACATTTAAATCATTCTTACCATCAGTTCTACATTAGTAATTATGTCATAACATATAAATCATTCTTACCATCAGTTCTACATTAGTAATCATGTCATAACATATAAATCATTCTTACCATCAGTTCTACATTAGTAATCATGTCATAACATTTAAATCATTCTTACCATCAGTTCTACATTAGTAATCATGTCATAACATATAAATCATTCTTGTCATCAGTTCTACATTAGTAATTATGTCATAACATATAAATCATTCTTACCATCAGTTCTACATTAGTAATCATGTCATAACATATAAATCATTCTTGTCATCAGTTCTACATTAGTAATCATGTCATAACATTTAAATCATTCTTACCATCAGTTCTACATTAGTAATCATGTCATAACATATAAATCATTCTTACCATCAGTTCTACATTAGTAATCATGTCATAACATATAAATCATTCTTGTCATCAGTTCTACATTAGTAATCATGTCATAACATATAAATCATTCTTGTCATCAGTTCTACATTAGTAATCATGTCATAACATATAAATCATTCTTGTCATCAGTTCTACATTAGTAATCATGTCATAACATATAAATCATTCTTGTCATCAGTTCTACATTAGTAATCATGTCATAACATTTAAATCATTCTTGTCATCAGTTCTACATTAGTAATTATGTCATAACATTTAAATCATTTTTAACATCAGTTCTACATTAGTAATCATGTCATAACATTTAAATCATTCTTACCATCAGTTCTACATTAGTAATCATGTCATAACATTTAAATCATTCTTACCATCAGTTCTACATTAGTAATTGTGTCATAACATATAAATCATTCTTGTCATCAGTTCTACATTAGTAATTATGTCATAACATTTAAATCATTCTTACCATCAGTTCTACATTAGTAATTGTGTCATAACATATAAATCATTCTTGTCATCAGTTCTACATTAGTAATCATGTCATAACATATAAATCATTCTTGTCATCAGTTCTACATTAGTAATCATGTCATAACATTTAAATCATTCTTACCATCAGTTCTACATTAGTAATCATGTCATAACATTTAAATCATTCTTACCATCAGTTCTACATTAGTTTTTTTTTTTTTTTTTTTTTTTTTTTCTTTTTTTTTTTTTTTTTTTTTTTTTTTTTTTTTGCGTTCGCCCGCTAATACTCGAGGCGAAATCTCAGGTTATTATTTTATGTCTAACCTGACATTGATTTTGCGTGAGTATCCCTTTATTTCTTGTACAGAGACAGGTGTCCCTCGCCATTCAGGCAAATACTCGCCGATTTCGGAGGTACCCATTGCAGCTGGGTCGGCTCAGGAGCCGCCAGTCCCTGGTCGACGACACTCCTTCAAATGTACTCGCCAGGTCTCGAGTTAATCCAGTCCAAATCCCGGTCGACGAAAAATCCTCAAATGCCGTCGCCCGGGTTTGATCCTGTATCACCCGGTCGCCAGAGCGGTGTTGTAACCACTACGCCAGCGCGGCTCCCCTACATTAGTAATCATGTCATAACATTTAAATCATTCTTACCATCAGTTCTACATTAGTAATTATGTCATAACATTTAAATCATTCTTACCATCAGTTCTACATTAGTAATCATGTCATAACATGTAAATCATTCTTACCATCAGTTCTACATTAGTAATTATGTCATAACATATAAATCATTCTTACCATCAGTTCTACATTAGTAATCATGTCATAACATATAAATCATTCTTGTCATCAGTTCTACATTAGTAATTATGTCATAACATATAAATCATTCTTACCATCAGTTCTACATTAGTAATCATGTCATAACATATAAATCATTCTTGTCATCAGTTCTACATTAGTAATCATGTCATAACATATAAATCATTCTTACCATCAGTTCTACTTTAGTAATTGTGTCATAACATATAAATCATTCTTGTCATCAGTTCTACATTAGTAATCATGTCATAACATATAAATCATTCTTGTCATCAGTTCTACATTAGTAATCATGTCATAACATTTAAATCATTCTTACCATCAGTTCTACATTAGTAATTATGTCATAACATTTAAATCATTCTTACCATCAGTTCTACATTAGTAATCATGTCATAACATATAAATCATTCTTACCATCAGTTCTACATTAGTAATTATGTCATAACATTTAAATCATTCTTACCATCAGTTCTACATTAGTAATCATGTCATAACATATAAATCATTCTTACCATCAGTTCTACATTAGTAATTATGTCATAACATATAAATCATTCTTACCATCAGTTCTACATTAGTAATCATGTCATAACATATAAATCATTCTTACCATCAGTTCTACATTAGTAATCATGTCATAACATTTAAATCATTCTTGTCATCAGTTCTACATTAGTAATCATGTCATAACATATAAATCATTCTTGTCATCAGTTCTACATTAGTAATTATGTCATACCATATAAATCATTCTTACCATCAGTTCTACATTAGTAATCATGTCATAACATATAAATCATTCTTGTCATCAGTTCTACATTAGTAATCATGTCATAACATTTAAATCATTCTTACCATCAGTTCTACATTAGTAATCATGTCATAACATATAAATCATTCTTACCATCAGTTCTACATTAGTAATTATGTCATAACATATAAATCATTCTTGTCATCAGTTCTACATTAGTAATCATGTCATAACATATAAATCATTCTTGTCATCAGTTCTACATTAGTAATTATGTCATAACATATAAATCATTCTTGTCATCAGTTCTACATTAGTAATCATGTCATAACATATAAATCATTCTTGTCATCAGTTCTACATTAGTAATTATGTCATAACATTTAAATCATTCTTACCATCAGTTCTACATTAGTAATTATGTCATAACATATAAATCATTCTTACCATCAGTTCTACATTAGTAATCATGTCATAACATTTAAATCATTCTTACCATCAGTTCTACATTAGTAATTGTGTCATAACATATAAATCATTCTTGTCATCAGTTCTACATTAGTAATTATGTCATAACATTTAAATCATTCTTACCATCAGTTCTACATTAGTAATTGTGTCATAACATATAAATCATTCTTGTCATCAGTTCTACATTAGTAATCATGTCATAACATATAAATCATTCTTGTCATCAGTTCTACATTAGTAATCATGCCATAACATTTAAATCATTCTTACCATCAGTTCTACATTAGTAATTATGTCATAACATATAAATCATTCTTGTCATCAGTTCTACATTAGTAATTATGTCATAACATTTAAATCATTCTTACCATCAGTTCTACATTAGTAATTGTGTCATAACATATAAATCATTCTTGTCATCAGTTCTACATTAGTAATCATGTCATAACATATAAATCATTCTTGTCATCAGTTCTACATTAGTAATCATGTCATAACATTTAAATCATTCTTACCATCAGTTCTACATTAGTAATCATGTCATAACATTTAAATCATTCTTACCATCAGTTCTACATTAGTAATTGTGTCATAACATATAAATCATTCTTGTCATCAGTTCTACATTAGTAATCATGTCATAACATATAAATCATTCTTGTCATCAGTTCTACATTAGTAATCATGTCATAACATTTAAATCATTCTTACCATCAGTTCTACATTAGTAATCATGTCATAACATTTAAATCATTCTTGTCATCAGTTCTACATTAGTAATCATGTCATAACATTTAAATCATTCTTGTCATCAGTTCTACATTAGTAATCATGTCATAACATATAAATCATTCTTACCATCAGTTCTACATTAGTAATCATGTCATAACATTTAAATCATTCTTACCATCAGTTCTACATTAGTAATTGTGTCATAACATATAAATCATTCTTGTCATCAGTTCTACATTAGTAATCATGTCATAACATATAAATCATTCTTGTCATCAGTTCTACATTAGTAATCATGTCATAACATTTAAATCATTCTTACCATCAGTTCTACATTAGTAATCATGTCATAACATATAAATCATTCTTACCATCAGTTCTACATTAGTAATCATGTCATAACATATAAATCATTCTTACCATCAGTTCTACATTAGTAATCATGTCATAACATATAAATCATTCTTGTCATCAGTTCTACATTAGTAATCATGTCATAACATTTAAATCATTCTTACCATCAGTTCTACATTAGTAATCATGTCATAACATATAAATCATTCTTGTCATCAGTTCTACATTAGTAATCATGTCATAACATTTAAATCATTCTTACCATCAGTTCTACATTAGTAATCATGTCATAACATTTAAATCATTCTTGTCATCAGTTCTACATTAGTAATCATGTCATAACATATAAATCATTCTTGTCATCAGTTCTACATTAGTAATCATGTCATAACATATAAATCATTCTTACCATCAATTCTACATTAGTAATTATGTCATAACATATAAATCATTCTTGTCATCAGTTCTGCATTAGTAATCATGTCATAACATTTAAATCATTCTTGTCATCAGTTCTACATTAGTAATCATGTCATAACATATAAATCATTCTTACCATCAGTTCTACATTAGTAATCATGTCATAACATATAAATCATTCTTGTCATCAGTTCTACATTAGTAATCATGTCATAACATATAAATCATTCTTACCATCAGTTCTACATTAGTAATCATGTCATAACATATAAATCATTCTTACCATCAGTTCTACATTAGTAATCATGTCATAACATATAAATCATTCTTTTCTATGCATGCACCCATTTATGAAAGTATGTACCTTTCTGGTCATCATTTTTGTGTGTTCTCCATGTTTCAGAGCCATACAGTAGAACTGACTTGACATTTCACTGTACAAATACAGACAGACACGAAGAAGGGACATGGACATTACTGACTAAAGTGCATCTTGCACTGTGTTATTTTATTGTGCAAACATAGATATGGTAGAACAAAGTTAAATGGACTGGAAGGAAGTGGGAGATGGAATGAGAAAGAAGAAATATGTGGTAAAACTGTAACATAATAATGACATTGATGTCCTGACAATTTCAGGGTCATCTTTATTCAGTATCCTCGACAATTCTCCAAAAAGAATTGTGATTATCATCAGTGCTGATCTTGCTCATACCCATTCAGCATCCAGCCCATATGGCTACTCTAACGCTTCAGAACCTTTTGATCAGGTATACGTTTTGTTTGTACAGTTTGTCCTTGTTATTTTACAACTAGTAGATCTCTAGCTGCATGTACGAGTGGGGTCTGTGGGAAGTTAAAGAAAGAAAAGTCTTACAGCTTCCTCAGGCATGTTGTGCAAGGAGACTAACATAAGATTGTGCATGGTGCTGGTTACATCATCATGTAAAACAAATAACTACAGAAACCACTGCTACAACAGACAGGGGCTTTGACACAGGCTTATAGCAAGTGGGTCAGCTGTAGTGGTGGCAACAGGAAATCAATGAATAGACGTCAAATGGTTAACATTTTTCTCTGGGGTGGAAAGGTGGATTTTCTGTTTGGAGCAACTATATTGAAGCTTTTGTAATGATATCCCAGTGTTCATAATCTGCATGTTTCATGTTAGTGCAGATGTGTCGTGGTAGTGCAGATGTGTCGTGGTAGTCAACTGGTTTCCTCACTGTGTGCCATGTTAACCTGGGTGCAACATTTCTTATCTGTTTCTCAGCTTACATCTGTTGGTTTGTCCTAAATATTGTAAATTTATAACATCTCGATGACTTGTGGACGTTATGCCAAGAGGAGAGACAATCAATTCGCAACCTTACATTAAGACATTGAAAAAACTCAATCAACGTTTTCGCAGAGTTCGGCCGCACAAGAATCCAGCAGACCTACTTCTCCTTCACGACAATGCGCGACCTCACACAAGTCTGGCAACACGGGAAGCAATCACCAAATTGGTTTGGACTGTACTACCCCATCCACCCTATAGTCCCGATTTGGCACCCTCTAATTTTCATCTATTTGGTCTACTTAAAGATGCACTCCGTGGGACAAGGTTTGAAGATGATGAAGGAGTGATTCATGCAGCGAAGAAATGGCTACATGATCAAGACAAGATCTGGTACTGGCTAGGAATACATGCACTTGTTTCGCACTGGCATAAAGCCGTACAAGTTGATGGGTATTATGTTGAATAATACCGATGTTTACATGACATATTCATGAATAATGTGTATAAATTTCATGCTTTTTGAATAAACAGCTCCTGAGAAAAACGATGTGGTGCATTACTTTCTGAACGCCCCTCGTATATCTATCTTGTGCCAGTATCTTTGTCTGCATGTCCTTGCCATGTCTGAATATTGTCTCCCACCTTTGCTTCTATCTTCTGTCCCATTTTGTTGGTCCAGGAACTGTCCCTTTAAGGATAGCATTTGACAATCCATTTTATCTTACAAAATGGTCATACCATTTTATTTTCATTGTTTTTAAAATTGTTAGTGGAACGTCATATGGCCCCCACAGCTTTTTGTATGATGCATTGCACATTATAATTACTGATGTGATCCATGTCTTGCACTCCCAGGATATTTCTGAAGCATCTTATTTTTCACTCTGTTTGGTGTTTAACATAAGAGTTTCATTAGCATGCACAAATAAAAAGATTTGCCTCTCTGCATTATCTTTCTTTGCCCTATGTAGTTCCTGGCAGACGCAGAAAGAATATGAATACTTCTGCCTCAAGCACGTCGTAAAAGTTGACTAATATGTGGTTGTGCATTGGGCTGGCAATGTCATTATGTTAAACAAATAGCTACAGAAACTACCACTCCAGGACTTTGTGATTCCATGCTCCATAAGGAGCAAACAAAAATTATCATCTTTTGAAGAATTATGTTTGTGTCTCTAATGTCTAGTTTCAGTTTCAAGATTTTGTCCATTCATTTTGATTTGAGATTTTCAAATAGTTTCTTTTTTTTGATCAGGCTTGTGGTCAATGGGCAACAACTCTTCAGGCTGATTACTTGCTAGAAACTGCTGCATCTCTGGTTGATCAAGCTCTGTCCTGTGGTTACACTGGGCTGGTAACACTTCATGGGCTTATGGAGGTGAAGTATATGTAATAGGGTTGGGATCTTTAATGGTTAATTAATCAATTAGTATTTTTTAAATTAATTGATAAAACAAATTTTAATCAATTATTCAATTTTTAGCAATGTTAATGTTTTTTGCTTACGTGTGAGAGCATTTGCTATGTTACAGGTTTGTGAGATAGAATTCGGCAAGTATAATAATAAATTGTTTGGTTGTAACTTTTCAATATTTTCAGGACGATGTTGCCTTATTACAAGGAAAGAAAATAAAGTCCTTAGTGATTTTTAAAAAAATGTTATTTATTATAATTTTTCAAATTGTTCAAAATTGATCAATTAATCTAAGTTTAACACTTTGCTGACCAAATTCGACAATCGTCGAACTTCCGTTATTTACCCTTGGTGACCAAATTCGATGATCGTTGAATTAGCATGACTATGAAAGCGACAGGGCCGCTGTATCGATAGTTTTACGAAATAAGCATCATCCTGGTATTTGTAGCAATCCAAAATGGCTGCGCCCACGATTCATATCGTGTAGTGGTGTTAGAAGCGGAAATTTGATTATTTTTAGTACAAGAGCCTGTTCTTCATTTTCATCATGAGTGATGACGAAAACCAGACTTATAACAGAGATGATTCTGATTCTGGCGGCGAATTTGGGGCTGAAAGTGATATCTCATGGCGAAGTAGAGATGGCTCACTGAATAATATTAGTCACCGCAGCGACAATGAAACTGGAGGTGATGTAGGTAGGTGTGAAGCAGAAGATGGGCGTGGCACAAGGGACCATAGCAGGACTGCACATCAAAATAATCCTTGGAAATGGAGAAAGCTTGCTCAAAATTAACTTATTGAGCTTTCCATTCTTCCTCCATATGAAGAGCAAGAAGGTATCAAGACAGACTTAACTGAATTCAAGTCCACTGATTTATTTTTAACTTTATTTTCCTGACACCGCCATAGATTTGATCACTGACAAAGTGAATAGGTATGGAGAAAATCACCTGGCTCAGCTCACAGGGAGGAATATATTTCAAACAGCACCTGCCAGCAAAACCCACAAAGTGGAGATTCAAACTATTTGTTCTCACTGATGCTAAAACACAATAGGCCCCTATTGTCAAACTATTTGTTCTCACTGATGCTAAAACACAATAGGCCCCTATTGTCTGAAAATGAAAATTTATACTGATAAGAAAAATGATGGTTATGTGTGGGGCAACTTCCAGGGTTGTGAGAGTTCTTCTTGATGAAGATGGCAGCAAAGGACATATTCTTTACTGTGACAGCTTTTATTCAGCCCCAGCTTTATTTCAAGAGCTGAAAGAAATTTAGATTTTAGTTTATTTTTTTTAACGAATGAACGAACTTTATTTTCAAAGAGTTGAGAATTGGGCACACAGGCCCATCAGATTGGTGCATATAGAACAGAGCTGAGAGTAGAAAGTATTTTCCTGAAGCACTGAAGGAAAAGCAATTCAAATTGAAAAAGGCAGATCATCCTGTATTTTGTGCCACAGAAGATAAAGGCATGTTGGCAGTTACCTGGCATGACACAAAAAGAGTTAACCTTATATCTACTGTTCACTCCAATGATATGATGGATAAGACAGTTAGAAAAAGAGAAATTCCTGAGGGCAGAACAATTCAGAGGCCAGTACTTCCAGAAAAATACAACAAAAGTATGGGAGGTGTCGACCACTTCGGCCAACTGGGTGCAAGCTACCCCTACCCACACAGATCTTTATAAATAGTACATGCCATTATATCATTTCTTAGTTGAAGCTGCCCTGGTCAATGGGCACATAACCTACAACACTGACAACTCTACAAAAACGATCAAGGCAAAGAGGTTCAGACAGTCTGTCAGTCTCACTCTTATTGAGTCTGCTGTTCTTCGACGCAATGCAACACCTTCAAAACCATGTCACAACATCACAGCTTTCTTAGCGCCACTTCATTGCCAAATATGAAAGGGCAAGGCACAAACCAGACCATAAAGTTTGTAAGGCTGCAGGGAAAAGAAGCCAGACTTTCATGTACTGCCCAGATTGCAATGTACCTCTATGCCTGATACCCTGCTTCAAGTTATACCACACAGTCAAGGATTATCAACGTTCACGACAAAGACTCTTGCAGAGGCCTACAGCTACAACTTCAACCCCAGTTAATGAAGGAAGCAGTTCAGACTCCAACTAGACGTACTTAACTACTCAAACATTCACAAACACTCATTGTCAGATGCCACAGACACAGAATCCACTTAAAAAAGACAAATAAAAAAATTACATTTTTTTGCATTTTATTCACAGTTTTCGTTAGCTTTTCTTGTTGAAATATGCGGTCAATCGTTAAATCAATACGTCAATCAAGCATATTTTATTCGTTGCCATCCATGTCCCTAACATTTTATTGCACTGACATTGCACAGATTCACTAAAAGCTGGAAAAAGATTATGGTTTTAAAACAGCCCCTGAAATTTCTATAAATAGCCACATAAATTCAAGATGGCCACCATGTTCATGTGACCAATTTGCATAAAATAAGTTTTTTCGGATGTAGCAACCATTCATTATTGAAAATTTTAAAGCCCTATGTCTGTTTTTAAATTTTTTATGAATTTAAAAAAAAAAACAGTTATTTTAAAAGAAATCTGCAAACACCCTTGGTAATGGGAGACAGTAATGCACCGGATTGCTGGTCATCAAAGTGTTAGAGAAATTTGATTAATTTATTAAGATTTTTTTTTATTTAATCAGTCCCAGCACTATGTAAGATTTATCTGTACCTCATAATTTAAGATACATTCTCAAGTGAAATCCCCTCTTGTGTTATTGGAACAAAGAGATGAGATGAGGAGTGGGAGACAGACTTTTTAAAAAAAGCAATGAAGACTTGGAAACAACTTGAACAGATGGCACAAGATAGAAGAGCCTGGCAGAACCTGATAGAAGGTGTATATTCCACAGGGATCTAAGGGCTCATTAATAGATCGTCTTTTATCATGGGTGTGTCTTCACATGCAGACTCAGAAATAAGTAATAGTGCAGTTTTTTTTATTTGTGTTGAGGTATGCAGTTTTTTATTTTGATTTATTGTTTTTGTTTATTGTATTTTACTATTATTATCTTTCTTCAGGCTGGTGATATTAAAGCATGGAGGCCAAGTCTTCGAGTGAACCACCACCCAAGTTATTACGGAATGATGGTGGCTTCATTTTACAGAGAAGAAGATTTCCCAGTTTCTGTCCATGTGCTGAAGTAGTGAACCATCACATCATCCATTACAATTTGTGTGGTTGTTTCTTATGTTACAACTGTTGATTTTGTTGTTACAACTGTTGATTTTGTTGTTACAACTGTTGATTTTGTTGTTACAACTGTTGATTTTGTTGTTTTTCCTGCATTAGTTTTTACTGTTGATATCAATCTGTTACTGTACATTGTATTGTATGAAGTGTATGTAGCTGTATTAGGCCTAGTAGCTGTTTGGAGATAAGATTGGGTTTTATTTTTTTTTAAAGAAATAAAAAAAAAGGTAATGCATCTTACTACGACAGAGTACAAAAAAAGATTGCCCATGTTGCTGCCATAAGGCCTTCATCAGGGAAAGGAAAGAAAACAAAAGCTAAGTGAGAAGCAGAAGAAAATAAATATAACGTGGATTCTGCTTGTCTGGGATGTGCAATAAATTTTAAAAAATGGCTTCCATATCTGGGCATAGAGAGTAAATGATTTGGAGATAAGATCGTAAGGACAACATCAGGATTGGGACTCAATGTAGCAGACAGTTATAAATATCCTGCTGTAGGGCCTGTCATGTGGAGGTGGAAATGGCATGTGTATGTGTAAAGTGACATTATAATACTGAAAGCTACAACAAAGGAAGCTGTAGGAGTCAAACTGAGGAAGTCCAGGTGAGTCCATACAGTGAGGTAAAGGTACCGCTTCTCAGTAAGTAAATAAATGAGGAGGAGAATATTGGCAGTAATGAATGAGCTCAAGAGATGTCTTTATATCCTGAAAGTGTTTATCTGATGCTCTTAATTACATCACACATCAGATGGCACTCACATACTGCTACGTTAATTTGTAAAACAGATTCCATACCATATTCTTTTTTTAACTTATATATTAGTTTGTCACAAAGCGAGTGATGGTCGTCATGCCATCCATTATACAAAATTATATCGTTTTAGCCAGTCATTGTGGTCATATTAAAATTTAATACTTACATCAAACACAATATATGATGTGCCTCTGCGCTTTACAAACACAGATTTGCAATGAACATTATGAGAATTTATTAAATGATAAGTGAAAGGGAATTTTAGTCGTATAGCAGATAGTGCCAAAGGTGAGTGAAGTGTTAGAGAGCTCACTAATGCTCTCATCTTTTTGAGGTGGGTTGATGGGTTCCCTTCATTGGTGCTTTGCCTTCCTAACTCAACAGCAGAGTTAGGTACCCATTACCCTTTGCAGCTTGATAGACTGGAGCATGATGCTACCTGGTTTCAAATCTGGTAACTTTTTCTCTAGAAGCAAGTGCTCTGCATTGGTCTCACAACGAAAGTACCGGATTTGATACACATTAGCATCACGCTGCAGTCTACCCAGCTGCAAATGGGTACCTGACTCAGCTCACGAGTGAGAGGAGAAAAAGATAGTGAGGAAGGGAACTGGTCACCCCACCTCTCGAAGCCTCTTCTTCGTTCACTTTCAGACGTCAACTTTCAGACGTCAACTTGAATACGTTCAAAGAAAGTAGTTGTCAGCTTGAGGCTCTTCCAAGAATGGTACTGGTGACGGCCATATGTGCTTTCTCTGTTCCTCAAATGTTGGGCAGTTTTGAAGCAGACGTTCAGCAGTCATTTTATCTGTGCCAAAGTCACTCATCGGTAGTTCCTATCTTTAGCTTTTTGAATAAATGGTATCCCAATCTGTTGTGGCCTGTGTGAAATCTGAAGATTACTGCTAAGCTGGTAATATGCATAATTTATTTGGTGGCCAGGATGCTGTGCTTCCCACTTACTCCTGTATCTACTCTTGATAAAACTCTTGGTCTCTTCATAAGTTACACTTGTGTCAAGTTGAGGTAGCTTTGAGCCTTCCACCTGTCGAAGCTGGACCTAGTTTACTGAAGGCTGTAACACTTCACTCCCCTATGGCAGTATATTATATGGGACTAACTTGACCATTTTACACAATTGATTAACTTTTGTTATTTGTATCATGTAGCATGTCCTTTGTAGAACGTCGCTCTCATCACAGCCCGCCTGAAAGACTCTTGATCTCTAGCCAGCCTTCCCGCCTCCTCCATTGTTGTATTCAAGGTGTCTTCAATGTCCTGTCTCCACCGTTGTCTTGGTCGGCCCCTGCCTCGCCTTCCAGGTACCATACCCTCCATCACTGCTGTCTAAGCCATTATGACGTTTAATGTGGCCAAAGTATTTCAGTTTTCGGGACATGATATAGTTTATGAGCCAGTTTTCCTCGATGTTCAGGTCGTTTAGGATGTCTATATTTTTCTTCTTCTTGGTCCAAGATATTCTGAGAACCTTTCTGTAACACTTTGCTTCGAAAGATTCAATTTCTTTCTTTAATGTTTGTGTAATGGTCCATGATTCACATCCGTACATTGCCACCGGAAAGATGCACGTTCTCAGAAGTTTTACTTTTATTAATTTGCTGGTGGTATGCCATAGGTTCTTCATTTTATTTAACCTCTGCATTGCTATGGCCAGTCTCCTTCTGACCTCTTTTGAGCAGTCTCCATTGTTATTAATTATGGAGCCAAGATATTCAAAATTTGTGACATTTTCAATTTCCTCATCATTGATGGTAATTTTTGGTTGGCATCTTGTTTTGTCAGTGGACATTATCTTTGTTTTGTTTTTCTTTTGTGTGTTCAGAAAAAGGTTCTGATCCTCACTGTGTCTTTTGACAGACAGGATTAACTGTTCTAGTCCCTTGGCACTGTTTGAAAGAATAACTGTGTCATCTGCGTACCTGAGTTCTGGGATCGCATTTCCACCAATTGTGAACAGATCGCAATTTTCACATTCTTGGTCACTCCTAACATTTCTCATTATAATTTCTGCATAGATGTTAAACAAGTATGGCGAGAGGGTGCAATCCTGTCTTACTCTCCTTTTCACCTCAAAACATCCTGATGTTCCCCCCGCTACTCTGACAGCTGCTTGTGTTATTTGTATAAATATTATTAAAAACATTTATATAAATATTATTAATGTAGACCAAAACCTTGAATTTTGATGAGTTTTTATTAATACGAGCAGAAATTCTAAAAAGTTTATGATATTTGTAGCTGTTTTTTGGTATGAACACAACTTAATAACTCTTGTGATTGGCACAAGTGCTATTAATGTAGACATACAGTTTTATTAATTTCTATCAGTTTATTCTGAATCTTTTGTGACTTGTTAGGCTGTTATTAATATGTTCACAGCATATTCATTTTTGTGATTGATCTAAATCCTTTTAATGATGGATGCTGCAAATGTGTTTGTCTTGTTGTTTAGTAACATTTGATCCTTACGGACACAAAATTCAATCAAACAGTAAATTTTAAAAATTAGTGGCTTTGTAAAGAAACTTTTTTCTTAACTTCAATTTTTTTTTTGTGTGTGACATGAGCAAGAATGGTAAGAGAAATCTTCTTGGTAAGGATGATCAGTGACAAGATAGTAGACAAAGACAAGATTTGAAAGTCATAGTTTGTCAGCTAAGAAAGTAAACAGAACAAAATTACAAACAGCATCCTAGCAAAGTTTAAAACAGAAGTGGGGAATCTATGAAGAGTATATTATTTAGAAGTAATATGTGATTTAATAATTCTTTAAAAGTTAAATCAAGAATTTTGTAACAGATGTGACTTAAACACAGATTTAGCATATTTTAATTCCATAAAAGAGAATTTGACTTTAATATACTTATAACTATAGAAAAGCATTACTAAGGGAGCTATAAATAAATTTATTTGGGTTTTTTTAATTGTTGTACCTGTTTGTTAATACATTCCTTACTGACAATCAATAAAATGTAAATTATTAACCTATGTAATTGATGATGATAAAATATGAATTATTAAGTTATGAAAATGGTGATAATAAAATAGCAAAATAATATTTATTTGTGAAAAGTTATTGATTTAGATAGTCCACAGATTCTTTGGTAGGCTTAACTCTTTGACTCCAGACCAACGCTCTGAGCGTTGCAAAATTCAACGCGCCGTGCCACAGCAACGCTCACAGCGTGGTTTTTAGTTTATCACGCATAAACCTTAAAAATCGTCCGTTTAATGCAGTTCATATATTAAAACTCGTAGAATGACTTCCGCTACTACCTAAACAACTAATTTGACTGTAGTTAATCAGTACATGTGCGTGTTTTGATGTTATTATCACAATTTTTTTGAAGATTTGCGTTTTTCGTTGTTATTGCTAGAGAAATATGTCTCGCTTTATATTTACATTTTCTAAGTCTCCTAAGCAAATAAATGTGTCAAACTACTTTGAAACATTGCTGACATTGATGATGATTGTTTGGTAGTCACAGTTTGTTGTCAAAATACGGATTCTGTGCTGGAAAGCTAGACACATTAGGTTTAGTTGATGAGTGGGCGTAGTCGTATTTTGGCCGATCAGAAAGCAACAAAACTAGACCTACCGTAACATCTAATCACTATTTCTTGGTAGAAGATGAAGCTAGGGATACAATTAAAACATTAAACAAGAGTAAAAAAGTTTTAATATGACGTTATTCTTCTTTATGTGTTTGAAAATTACGTAATGCACGATTGCATAATTTATATTATTCTTACAAAGGACCACGGAAAAACTGGTGTGAATAACACTAAATGTACTAATTGTGGCCATAAGCATGTTTTTTTTAACTTGTATATGGATTAACTTGATGTTTGAAGACTAAAAAGAAAGTTTTATTGTCTACAACAGTAATTTGTCTTTGGTAAGATCGTATTCTACAGTCAACTTTTTAGCGTTTTTTAATTTTACATGCAAAATGTTTTAAGTATACCGAACATACTTGTGTTAACACTACCAAAGACATTATATATTTGAATTCTCTATCAATTTCCCTACAGTTTGGTATATAATAAGTACATGTTCAAAGGAAAATCCACAAACAAATTTAGACTGAAAGATGAACACTTCACTCTATAAAATTCTGCCCACAAAAAAAGTCTGGCACAGCGTGCAAAATAACTCTGGAATGAATGAGTTAATATGGTTGTTTATTTGTTAAATGTCTATGATTGATAGCAGTGGTGATGTAAGATGGAGAGAATATATACAACACTGTCCTACCACAGAAAACTTTGTATGCTGTCTGAAATATTTGTCAAGGTAAAAGTAATCCCATATCAGATACTGCTGTAGGGGAGTGAAGTGTTAGAGACGTCTCTATACTAGGTCCAGTGGGGTGGGGTGCCTTTTCCTTTCCTAACTCAAGAGCAGAGTCAGGTACCCATTTACAGCTGGGTAGACCTGGCGGAGGACTGTGGAGGCTGAGATGCAAAGAATGAACCAGAGTTGGGGCACTACGAAGGATGGCCACCGACCGAGCAAAGTGGAATCAATTTGTTGTTGCCCTACAAGACGCCACTAGGCGTGATGACCACTGACTGCTTTGACGGTCGGCGGCTAAGGATCAAAGAAGAAGAAAGAAGAAGACTGGAGTGTGGCGCCACTAATTTCAAACCCAAGCACCTTTGCCATGACTGGCTAGCGCTCTAACTACTCTGCAAATCAGATGCTGTAAGTATATGTATGTGCGCACTGTGTAGTTCCTGAGGGTCTCAGAGGAGACAAAGAATAGGACTACTGCCCCCCCCGGCACGTCGTAAGAGGCAACTAATATAAGGTTATGCCCGCGGCTGGTAATCTCACAGTGTCAATCAAGTTACAGAACACATCGCTGGTGCAAGAGTACTCGAGTGCTTTGTTGCAGGTTTCACACAGGCAGAAACATTAACTAGAATTTAGATTATTGTACCTGTACTACAGTGACACTCGGGACCAATGTACTACTTCCTTCTCTCCCCTAACAACAAAGGCAAAAACAACAGTTATTCCTTCATTCTTTGTTTTTGTGTGTTTATTTAATTCTATGCAAAAATTTTACATATGATAGAACTGTCCGCAGTGAGAAAGCAACTTTCCCTCATCACCATGACAACAAAATATAAATAGTAAAATATAAGACATGAATTGTAAGGAACTGACCCCAGGCAACACTTGATACTGAAAGGATATAGGTAATTGCTGGCATTAATTGGCTATCTTGAAACTGAAAGGATATAGGTCATTGCTGGCATTAATTGGCTATCTTGAAACCAAGATGGTGTGGTATCTCTAGCATTTTTTCAGGGATGTCCTCAAGGACACATTGCTCCAGCATCTTGGGATGAACCTGGTACCTTTATTGCCTGACTTAAGTCTTGTTTTACATATCTCAGCCTACACACATTGTGGCCAACTTCATGGTGGGACAGGGACGTCGTGTAAATATGTGGGCGTAGGTTTTGAATACCTCGGATGCAATCCTGTGCAATTTGCATCAAGTGACAATTGATTACATTAAATATTATGATCTCTCTCCCAGACTTTGCCAAGCAATTTGTTTGATATCTCTGACAGAGGTGTCAATATCTGCTTTGATGGAATGCCACCTGGACCAGTGTTTTTCCAACTCAATAAATATTATGTGAAAATGAATAAAAATTAATCTAATTTACAAAAACAAAAACGAACCAAAAAAGTTAACAGTTTTATAGTGACAGATGACTGGTTGAAACCCAAAAATCAGTTAACAAAATGTTCCTGGAATTGAAAGAAAAAAGAGCCAGACTGCAAAAGAGAGAAAATACATAGAGAAACATTACCCACGCAAGACCTGGACCTGTGCACACAGAGATGGATCAGTAACAAATGCAACAGAAAATGGAGGTGGAGGTGTCTTTCTGAGCTTAAGCACTGGTGCACAAAAAAAGGATCAAAGAAGAAGAAGAAAAACTTTCCAATAATGTGATAAATATTATGGTGAAATATCATTCCACTGAGCAAACTTCATCTTGTCTCTGCCTGTGGGAACAGTCATCTCTCGCACGTAATGTGCACCTTCCCAGCCTCTTCGAACCTGAGGTAAAATAAAGAAAACAAATAAATTAAGTCAGCATTTCAGAAAGTATATGGTTTGATAAAGTACTTGTCAGATTAATCTCCCCGTTTGTCATATTATTCTGCAAAACATTTTTATATACTGCGCACACACGTTTGACTTGTTAGTTTGCAGTTTTTTAGTATTTTCATAGCATCGAAACAGTCATTGCCACCATCTGTGGTGTATCTTGTAGGTTTACTTCAGACCATGTGGGGGGACCGAAGACGCAGCAAATGAGATGAATGCAGTCAGCGACTCATAGCTTGACTGCTTGCGTCAGGGCCAGCGAACCAAAGCTGACCAAGACCCTACTCCACCTCCAAGTGGTGGTCCTGGAAACAGTCTGCATTCTGGCCAAGAGAGTAGGTATCGAAGAGGGAAGGCAAACCCGGTCCCAAAAAATGACGTGCTGAAGTTGGATGTGTCAGGCCGAAAGGCGCAAATATCGCAGCTTCGCTGTAAACGAAGCATGAACGAAGAAGAAGACCATGTAAGGAAATTATTTAAAGAAATTCTTGATGAAGAAACTAATTCAGACTTAGTGAGTATGGAGATGACAATGAAGACGAATTGGATTATAAACAGGAGTCATAAATCGGGTTATTTCATAGTGCAGATCATAGTGACAGGCCTGTAGGCGATAGTGAAGTTACGGGCACAAGACAACATCAGTCTGTCAGCTCTCTCATTGGCACGTACCCCTGCATGACCAGGACAGTAGTTCCACACCAGTTCTTGAAGACTTGAGGATTCTATTGATGTTTTCCATTCCTGCCGCAGCCGTCCGTTCTGAACTTTCCGAAGCATGGCTTGAGAGTCTGACAATATAACTGCCCTGGTTGATGGATTTTCAGACAGCCACCTCAGTGCTGCAGTAACTGCCTCTACTTCCATTCTCATGCTAGAGGCTGTTGTCATGTAAGCTCCACTCTATTCAGCGATGACCCTGCCCTTTATTCTTGCAGAGAAGCCCCATCCTGATTTCTCATCATGCACTACAGACCCATCAGTGTACACAATGGCGTCATCATCCCCAGCATGATCACTTATCAGCTGATTAATCTCCAGCTCTGCTTTTCCATTGCCCCAAGATCTGCACTCTCTGCCAAGGCTAATGATGACCTGCTGGTAGTTTATCTAGTTCTCCCCTAACTTACCCCACTCTTCCCCTTTGGATATATTTTCAACCCTGGTCACCTGACCAATTGTAGCCTCTGCCTGTGCTATCCACGACATCCCCCTCTTTATTCTGGCTCCTTTGATGTCAGCTACATTCTTATGAAGTATGTTGCTGGTTACCCACATATAGGCTTTTCCCTGGGCCATGGCATATCTGGATCTAATCAACAGCTATCCAAGCATGTATCTCAATGTCACAATGGGGGTATCACGCGTACAGCCCAAAACTTGTCGCATCCCTTCATTTTGAATGCGTTCCAATCGTTCACATTGTGACACTGACAGCGTGAGTATTCCTAGCCCATACTCGATTACTGAAATTACGAGTTGATGATACAGGAGAAACAATAGTCTGTTCCATGCGTGCAGCAGCCATTGTTTTTAAGGCTGCCAGTCCTCGCTTGCACTTCCGTATGATCAGTTCGACATGATACTTGAACGATGGCAAAGAATCTAATGTTACTCCCAGATACTTCAGCCTGTCTTGCCTTTCAATGTTCTGCCCATTGAAAGTGATGTCTGGAAGGTCTGCTTTCACTATGGAGTTGTTCAAAGAGCACCACATCACACAGGCCTTGTTGGGATTGACCTTTGATCTGCTTTCCTCATACCATTTAGAAACCGCCTGTAGTGTCTCTTGTATGCTTTGGACCATTTCCTGTCTGTTTGAGCCAGTTCTGTACATGAGTAGGTCATCTGTGAAAGTTAATGTTCGTCCTAGTCCTGTTGGTTGAAAGGTTGCTACTTTTGATGTGTAGATGTTAAACAGCACTGGTGATAGTGGAGAACCCTGGGGTAGTCCTGGGCAAATTCGCATTGGTTCTGATGTCCAAGCGAAATGCAACTGATCTCTCCATTAAGGCTGCTGATATCCACCTTGTTATCCAAGGGTTTACACCACATTTCATTATACAGTCTATTAATGGTCCACACTCAATTGCAACAGCCACTGTTTCTCTTTTACCCTGGAATCCCTCGTACACATCATACGCAAACGTTCCAGCGTTACCCCATGTTGTTTTCATAGGCCTATAGCTACCCAGGGTATCAGGAAGGATGTGTGCATTTTCGAGGTGGCTCATTACTTGTCTGGCAACTATCTTTTCAAGCAATTTACCATAGACATTCTGTAGCGTGATAATTCTATAGCTGTTGAGCAGTGTGGGGGTCTTTGCCAGGTTTAGGAAGTGGCTGAAGGTAACTGTGTAGCCAGTCTTCTGGCACCCCAGCATTCTGTATGCTGGTATTGAAATCGCTCGCCATATCCATACCTGTCAACTTGTACGAATTTTTCGTACAATGTACGGATTTTTGATACTTTTAGCAGTGTACGGCCGTACAGACTCGTTGTACGGATTTTTCTCCCCGCCAAAAAAAAAAAAAAAAAAATTTTTTTTTTTTAAATTTTTTTTTTTTTTTTTTTTTTAAATTCTAAAAATATTTTCCAACCCAAGTTTTCAGAAAATATTTTCTAGCCCAGGTTTTTTTTAAACCAATTTTTTTTATTTTTAATTCCGGAAATCTCGGCGTTCGTTTTTAAACTGGGGTCTCTCCCAGCAACCAATCAAATCCTATTATACCCAAGAATTCGGCAAACACCTTGAATTCGGCCTCAAGTGCTTTCGGTTTTCAGCGTGACATGATGTATTTTTAAAGTTACCTGTTATCAATGACGACGCTTGCTTTCCACCACACTTCGACGCCATTTTGTTTAAAAAAAGCTAAGTACTTATAACTTGTTAAATATTGCTGTTGTTTTGCTTTGTTGCAATTTAATCGCTGCCTTAATCTTTCCAGTTAGGCCTACATCTTGCCCCTCAATGTATTTCCGATAAATTGTCATAATATTCTGTGTAGAATAACTAGGAAAAAAAAGTTTGTTTGCGTTGAGTAGGCCTACTTTATGCCAGCTCTCGAGATTCGCTGCTTTATTTTTTAATAAAGTGGCAATGTGTTATCACAGGTCTAGGCTACCAACTCATATATAATAATTTTGTAAATTTTTGGTGGTACGTTTTTTCTTCCTAGATTTGATATTCTGTTCATAATTTTGTTTAGCCTATTTATTTATTTATTTTTGTTGTTGTTGCTGTTAGCCGTTTGCTTTGTTCGTTGTATTTTTTATTCATTCTCTTTGTCTACAAATATTATTAGTTGAAATATTTCATCCACTGAATGATGGCTGAGCCTAATTCAAAGAAACAAAAGCTTGCAGGTCATGGTAAGTTTCAGATCGAATGGGTTAAACTCTTCCCTGGCATTGTAGATGCATCCAAGTTAGGATCAACCCATGCTTTTTGTAGATTATGCAGCAAAGATATTAAAGTAGTAGCTTCAGGATTATATGATCTGAAAGTACATTTTAAATCGAAATTGCATGAACAAATGTTTGCAATGCAGAAGGGAGCATCTATTAAGACCTTTTTTGCTCAGCCAAAGGAGGAAGAGGGTGGCATTATAAGGGCTGAAGTTTTATTTGCAGGAGGTCCATGAATGCGGACACACTCACTTCTATTTTACAGTGTAAGATTAACATTGATACATGCTGTGCAGACTTTAAGCCCACAAATGCGATTCTGCAAAGAGCTAAAAGTGCATGTGTTGATTAAAATACAAAACACTGTACATCGAAAGAATAGTGTACATCATGATCACTAAGTTTTTTTATATGTAAAGAACAGCATGAGACTATTAGCATGTTTTATATCACAACAATTCAAATGCTAATAGATTTGTATATGTCATTTCTCATTTTAACACTGTATTGCGTATAATTTATTAATATATTTTTTGCGTAAGGATTTTTGGGTGTTTGTAAGGATTTTCTTGGTCCGGCGTACAGATTTTTGTCTCAGGAGGTTGACAGGTATGCATATCTGTAATGGCTGTGTCGTCAAGCTGTTTAATGTGATGGTTTTGTACACCATCAGGACTCGGAGCAGTGTTTCTGCTGGTTTTCAATGTGTACACCACACCCTCTTCAGAAATGAGATCGAAGTACGAGGGGCATTCAGAAAGTAATGCACCACATCATTTTTTCTCAGCTAATAATGAAGATAGAAGCATGAAATTTTGCACACTTCAAATATGGCATGTGCCAATTGTGTACACCAAATTGCACCGCAACCGGCCAAATAATACGGCTGCCCTAAACCATTGAAATGGAGCGTGTTGGCAATTTGCGTTATAAGCAGCGAATTGTGATAGAATTTCTCATTGCAGAGAAGGAAACTGTTGTGAACATTCACAAGCGTCTATGTGATGTGTATGGAAGTTTTGCAGTACAGTCAGTCGCTGGGTTCAGAGAATCAAAGAATCAGGAAGTGGAGATACGGAGCTGCTTGATTGGCCGTGCTGTGGACGTCCTGTCACAGCCACCAACGCAGAAATGTTGAAATGCGCTGAGGGCATTATTCTTACTGATAGGCAAATCACTACTCAACAATTGGCCTTACAGCTGTCAGTCAGCATTGGTAGTGCAAACGCAGTTATAAAAACTCTCGGATTTTCTAAGGTTTGCGCAAGATGGGTTCCTCGAAGCCTCACAAATGACCACCGATTGCAAAGGAAAGCAATTTCTTCTGAATTGTTGGAGCGTTTCAATGCTGATGGAGAGAACTTTTTGGCTAAGATCGTTACAGGTGACGAAACCTGGGCACATCATTTTGAACCTGAGACAAAAAGACAGTCAATGGAGTGGCATCATCCGCAATCACCAAGAAGAAAGAAATTCAAGACAATTCCTTCAGCTGGAAAGGTCATGATCACTGTCTTTTGGGACATTGAAGGTGTGATTCTTGTGGACGTTATGCCAAGAGGAGAGACAATCAATTCGCAAGCTTACATTGAGAAATTGAAAAAATTCAACGTTTTCGCAGAGTTCGGCCGCACAAGAATCCAGCAGACCTGCTTCTCCTTCACGACAATGCGCGACCTCACACAAGTCTGGCAACACGGGAAGCAATCACCAAATTGGGTTGGACTGTACTACCCCATCCACCCTATAGTCCCGATTTGGCACCCTCTGATTTTCATCTGTTTGGTCCACTTAAAGATGCACTCCGTGGGACAAGGTTTGAAGATGATGAAGGAGTGATTCATGCAGCGAAGAAATGGCTACATGATCAAGACAAAATCTGGTACGGGCTAGGAATACATGCACTTGTTTCATGCTGGCATAAAGCCGTACAAGTTGATGGGGATTATGTTGAATAATACCGATGTTTACATGACATATCCGTGTATATTGTGTATAAATTTCATGCTTTTTGAACAAACAGCTCCTGAGAAAAACGATGTGGTGCATTACTTTCGGAACGCCCCTCGTATATCTGGCCCCTTAAGGCATTTTCCAGAGCACTGTCCTTTATTTTCAGGCAGGCACTTTTGTCACCTTTATCCGTTTGCTCCACATATCGACTGAATAATGCTCTTCCCTTCTCTTTGTCCATCTTCAGGTTTAGTCTTTGTGATGAGTATGACGCAAGGTAGGTGATCACTTTCCTGTGCACTTAATACATCCCAACGTGCCTTTGTGGTGGCAGCACTAGAGTTGAATGCCAGATCTAAGACACCATTTGTATCCCCAGGTTTAATTGCCAGTCTAGTTGGACGTTCATCATTCAAGATGGTAAGGTTCATGTTAAGTAGGGCCTGGCTCAAAGCTATACCCTGCCTATTTTCCGTGATGTTCCCCCATTCCTTGGATCTAGCATTGAAATCAACAGCAATTAAATACCTTATGTTAGAATCTTCAGACAATTCCACCAGAAAATTCCAACTACTCTCTGCTGTAAGATGGTCGACATGAGCATATAAAATTGTAGACTCGCCACTCCTGACCACTTATATTCACAGCAATCCCCTGCAATTCCGCATCCTCACTAGTTTGGGAACTTGTATCCAGCCACGAACGAGGGAGCTCATGTTTTATATATATCTAGCTTGCCCTCGTCTACCAGGCCCACATGGATTGGAGTAACATCTGTAGCCTGGGCAATTGAAAACACTATTGGCTTTTAAGTCTTCTGGATCATGAGGATATCAAAATTGTAGATGATTGTATAATGGCTGCATGTTGATTGGCACTTCGACAATTCCAGTATACTATACGCACATATTTCATCGAGAGACAATCTGCGTTCTTTCTGAACTTTCTCTTCGTAGCTCCCGCGATGATTCTGGATAGTTAAAATACTCATGGTGTATTTGCAATAAATGGTGGAAATATTCGGTTACCCTGGTAGAGCCACCATACTAGGGAAGAGGCAAGGGATGTCTTTACGGAGTCCATCTGCCCGGTGCCGCCTCGCTCGCCCTCCAGACAGTCAATGTTCGTGACTGCTTACCCAGTAGCCATTTAGTCTCTCTGCACATTGATCCACTTTAGACTTGGGGTAATTCACTGATGACTCAGTTATCATTTGACCCATGATTTGGGAGTGTATTGATGGGTGTCAGAGCATATACCACTCATTGGTGAGTACTGCACACCACATCTTTAGGGATCCACTGGCTCCAAGATCCTCTGCCAGTTTAGTTCAGACCCAGAGAGGTGCCATTATCCATGGCGAACAATGAGGATATATGGCAGAAGTCTTGCATGAAATTCCGTAGAAACCAGCATGAGTAGACTTATGAAACTGCACCCTTTTCGCACTGTGGCTAGCTGGCGCCCCTAGTGATAACCGTGAGGTAACCCCCACCTCTGCCACCGTAGACGTAACTTCCTCTCAAGCCTGTAAGTTGAACCCACTGCACCACACCAGTAATCTACATACATTTACCTTTATTTTCATAAATAACAACCAGGTATATATGTATATGAACATTATAAACAAAAGTCCGCTACTTTAGAGAAAGATTTTATTGAAAATTTCTTAGTCATGCAGGACTTGATCTCTATCATCTTTCAGGTATTTCCCAGGGCAGTAAACTTCTGCACTTGCCTTCTTGTTTTAATATAATTAATATCATATATTTCAAGCAAAAATAAAAAGTTACACCACAGAAAAAGTATTATCAGAAGGACACAATTTTAGACTCAAATATCTATGAAAATTAATACTTAATTAACCTGTTCCTTTAGAGCTGAATGGGGCATGTGTGTCTTCGGTATGGATGGTTTGCTTTCAAAATCATCATCCTTCCAGTAGTCCATGTGTATTGGTCGTGATAAATATCTGTAACACAGTTTTTGTTCAACAATTAAAGAACATGAGCCAAAAAAACAACAAATATACTTATTCTCTTATTTTTTTAAATAAGGACCGGACCTTTGCCTAAATACTTAAATAAGTTGTACACACATAATTAATTTATATTATCTCCATCCTGTAACTTATGACATAGGTTATCTTCTTTAAATGTATGCTTTTATACTACTTATAATGTTGCATCACCGTTAAATGAATACTTTAAGTATGTTGGAGAATGTCTGGATAATTAGCAATAAAAGATGAGTAAGAGGAAGGGCAAAATGCAAGATGGGCCTACATGCACGATTCTCATCTATCAGTCAATACCCTTTACCTCCCTAAGGAGCATAGGTCATAAAGCTGGATCTTGTATAGTGAAGGCGTTAACAATTCACTCCCTGTGGCAGTATCTGCTTATGACTCAAAGCTGCTCACCTCTGGGAAAATTTTCTGCATACGCTGACAAAACACGAAGTCCCTAGTCATTCAACAGCAGAAATCCAATATTTCACGAGTTCTTATTATATGCCACCATAATTTGATTATGTTTCAAGTGATTTCTAATTTACCATATGGATGGTTTAGATTTTGTTTCTTTGTCTGTTTTGGTTTTTTTTCTTCATTAATTTCTTTTATTTTTTTATTTATTTTTTTAACACTTAAAAATTTGATTATGACTGGTTATTACAAATGTATGCTATTATTTTACCTTGATAATGTTGTATGCTTAAATAATGCTCAAAATACATGTGCGATTGAAAGGATACAGTATGCAAGATGACAGGAAGAAGAAGGGCAGAATGTAAGATGGGCCTGCATGCCCAATTCTTTGAAAATAAAGTTTGTTCGTTCATTCATTCTTCTTCTGTTACTTCTTCCACTCTCAGACGTCGTCTACTTGAATATTTTCAAAGAAAGCAGTGGTCAGCTTGAGGCTATTTGTATCTCCAGAGCTTTTGGAATGGTGCTGGTGATGGCCACATGTGCTATCTCTGTACCTCAAATGTCGGGCATCTTTGAAGCAGACGTTCAGCAGTCATTTTGTTGGTGCCAGTTATACTCCATCGGTAGTTCCTATCTTTAGCTTTTTGAATAGATGGTATCCCAATATGTTGTGGTCCATGTGGAGTCTGAAGATTACCACTTGTTCTCTACTGCTGAGCTGGTAATATGCATCATTTGTTTGTTAGCCTGGATGTTCTGCTTCCCATTTGTTTCTGTATCTGCTTCTGATAAATAGTAGCTCTCAAGCATGTCCTGTCCTGTGCACATATATTTAAATTATTCCAGGTGTTCCAAATCATATAAGTTTTTATCATGAATGTTTTAAATGACCATCATGATTTGGTTTAAGTGACCATCTTCCTCTTCCTCAAGAGCTACCAGTTGATCTCCAATATTCATTTGGTTATTTGCTCTAGATTAAATCATTTCTGGCACTTCCAGGTTACTGGTTTTTTTTTTTTTTTTTGGTCTCATCATTTCATATGTGCCAGGTATGTCGTTAGGCTCTCTACGATTATAAAACAACTATATCGATTGGAGGCCGACCTCTTTGCAATATACATTTTGCTGATGATATCGATCTTATAGCTGGAACAGAATCAGAACTTCAAGACCATACCTCTAGACTGGAGAAAGTAACAAGAGCTTTTGGGATGGAAATTAATATAGAAAAAAGCAAGATATTGGTGATCAGCCATAAGAAACATGTTCCAACCAACATTACGTTAAATGGGCACACTTTGAAGAAGTGAACACCTTTAAATATCTGGGGTCCACTACATGTAATAATAATAATAATAGCCCCTTCAGTCATAACTGACTATGGGAATGCGCCCCTGAGGTAACAGCCCTCAGCTGCTTATTTTCCTGGTGCTCCTTTCGACGTTTTCTCCCCTCCTCTGCTTGTTGTGTGAGCCTCTCTTTGCCCAATCTGAGGTGGCGCCGTAAATAGCATCGCCATTTAGTGCGATTGGCAGCTTCATCCTCCCATGTTGCTGGATCCATGTCCAGTGCCCTCATATCTCTCTTGCACACATCTTTGAACCTCAGCTGTGGTCGCCCAACTGTTCTCTTGCCATCTGCTAATTGTCCGTAGAAGATATCTTTTGGGATGCGACCATCTTCCATGCGGCGAACATGGCCAAGCCAGCGAAGTCTGCGCTGTCTAAGCAGTGTATACATACTTTGAAGGCCAGCACGTGACAACACCTCGACATTTGTCACTTTATCTTTCCATGAAATGCCGAGGATGTGGCGTAGACACCGTAAATGGAAGGTATTGAGCCTTCTTTCTTGCTTAGCATAGGTCGTCCAGGTCTCGCTGCCATATAGGAGTGTGCTGGTGATGCAAGTGTTATATACCGCAGCTTTGGTCTTCATTGTGAGTTTGGAGTTTCCCCAAACACGTGATGTGAGGCGGGCAAAGGTAGCTGCAGCTTTGCCAATGCGGCTGTCGATTTCTGTATCCAGTGAGAGTTTGTCATTGATGGTAGACTCTAGGTATGTGAAGTGGTGCACCACTGCCAATTCATAGTTATCGATAGTGATAACTGGTGCAGCACTCGCATCCTGATTCAGCACATTCGTTTTCTTTAGACTTATTGTGAGGCCAAAGTCCTTGCATTCTTTAGTGAAGCGATTCATCAAGTTCTGAAGCTCCTGTTGGCTTTGAGTGACGACTGCAGCATCATCAGCGAACAACAAGTCTCTTATAGTGACCCTTCTGATTTTTGTTTTTGCCTTCAGCCTTGAAAGATTAAACAGACGGCCATCTGACCTAGTGTGAAGGCATATTCCTTCAGTTGCATCTCTGAATGCATGTTTCAAGAATAAGGCAAAGAAGATCCCGAAGAGGGTCGGAGCCAGAACACAGCCTTGTTTAACGCCACTTCGTATGTCAAAGGGCTGTGACGTGCTTCCAGCATATTGGACTGTTCCCTTCATGTCGTCATGGAATGACTTTATCATTTCCAGCATTTTAGAAGGGCCCACTATATGTAGTGATGGAAGATCAAGTAGAGAAATCAAGACAAGACTTGAGATGGCCTCAGCTGCCATGACAAGGCTGAATGTGATCTGGAAAAGTACATCAGTTTTCCTGTGAAGATCAAATTATACAAATCACTTGTATTATCTATTCTCTTGTATGGGTATGAGGGCTGGACACTCAATGCAGATACAGAGTGAAGGATTCAGGCTTTCGAGTATAATTGTTAGTGAAGAATTTTGCGCATTTGCTATAAAGAGCACAAAACAAATGTCTATGTTAGAGAGAAAATAAACAAGAACCACTTTTGTCAGTAGTGAAACGTCGAAAGCTTGCCTGGTTTGGGCATGTAACTCGTCATGACTCCCTTTCGAAAATGATTCTCCAGGGAACAGTCGAAGGTAAACGGAGAAGAGGAAGGCAAAGAAAATCCTGGGCTGATAACATCAAAGAATGGGCAGGGCACGGTTTTTCCACACTTGTAGCATTGCTGAGTGTTGATCTTTACCGTTGTGTGTAGTAAATATTGATAGAAGTAATGAGACGTGGCTGGCTGTCATACATTCTCACGTTATGGAGTTTAATCACAAAGGCGAACACACTGAATACAGGACACATATTTAATCGGACATCTTGGAAAACAGGAAGTAGTAAGAAGAGGTAAACAGAAGAGTTCCCATAAAGGGCAAGTAACTCTAGTCAGGGAAACAAACTAAACATCGAAACAGATATGTACACAAAGAGCATATCAGCATCCCCCCTTCTTTATGAGTGAACAAAGTCATTCATCCAAGAGGGTTTCTTGCGATCTCTTTGAGGTCTCTTAGGGCAAGATGGTAGGAGGGAATGTTCTTTGCCAGCTTTCCCAGGACTAGAAGTAGCTGGAGTCGAATGACCAACTTCTGTAGGATTGGAGCTATTCGCTTCACTAGTGTTCTCCATGTCTGGCAAAACAACCTGTTGCTCGGGTAGAACTGGAGAGGAGACATCAATTTCCAGGTCCTCGGGATCAGGTGTGAAAGGTGTTGTTTTAGGTCTTAGATGAATTCTGTTTCTGACATATTGACCTCCATTCTCCCCTTCAACGAGATAAGATCTTTCAGAGAGCCTCTTATCGATCCTTCCAGGTTGCCAGTTTGGTCGTTCAGGGTCTTGATAGTAGACTGGCTGGTGAGACAACTTGGGCAGATCATGAGCAGTTTTATCATAATACTTTTTCACTGATCTGTCTCTCTTGCGTCTACTTTCGGTAACTCTACTGTGAGATGCAACGGGTTTCACTGCAGAAGGTATCAGTGTGCGCAGTTTCCTGCTGAACAGTATTTCTGCTGGACTTTGATCAAACCCTTGTCTTGGCGTATTACGAAGTTCAAGTAGTGCCTCATATGCATCTGTATTGTCCTGAACAGTCTTTCTCATCATACCCTTGATGAGTTTCACAGCAGATTCAGCTAATCCATTGGCTTTATGATGACCTGGTGCTGATTTAACATGAAGTATTCCCCATCTAGCAGTAAATGATCTGAACTGTGCAGACGTAAACTGAGTACCTTGGTCAGATACAATAACTTTGGGAACACCATAGCGAGCAAAATGAGACTTCAATTTCCTGATGACTAACTGTGCTGTCATTGTAGGTAGGAAGTCTACTTCAATGAAGTTGGAGAAGTAGTCAATCAGGACTAAATAATATCGGCCTTCTATAATAAAGATATCAGTGCCAACTTTCTCCCAGGGTGATAAACCTCTTGAGTTGGTTTAAAGGTTCTTTAGTATTCCTTGCCTTCGTTTCTTGACATTCCGGACAACTGTCAGCTATCTGTCGAATCTCAGCCGTCATGCCGATCCAAAACAGACAACTTCTGGCCCGGCGCATCATGCTGTCAAATGCAAGATGAGCAGCGTGTAGCTTCTGCTTGATTTCAGACCTCAGTGCTTTTGGGATAAGAATACGCTCTCCTTTAAGTATTATGCCTTGTTCTGTTGTCAGAGTATCACGAATGTCAAAATAAGGCATAAGCTCAGCTGGTACATCAGACTTTCTTTTAGGCCACCCATCCAAAATGGTCGACTTCAACCTCTGGAGCACGCTGTCTTTGAGAGTTTCAGCTTTAATCTTTTCCATCATCACATCTGGTATTTCAGGTAATCTTACAGGTGCATCAGCTCCTGCATTGCTCTCTCTATCAGCTAAGGAATCCAATGTGACATTATGAATACAAGCTCTGGACAGTGTGTCGGCTATAAGAAGATCGGAACCTTGTACCCATTGGAATTCAAAGTCATATCGATGGCTGCGCATCAGTAAATTCTGCAGTCTTCGAGGAATTTGACTCAGAGGTTTCTTAACGATGGCTGCCAAAGGTTTATGGTCGTTGATGACTGTAACTTTCCTTCCATAAGTGTACTGGTCAAAGCGTTCCAAACCATATACAACAGCTAAGAGCTCCTTCTCAATTTGAGCCCAGCGTTGTTCTGTTTCAGTTAGAGCTCTAGAAGCAAACTCTATTGGCTGACCATTTTGTAGGAGGACAGCCCCAAGTCCATAGCTGCTACTATCAACTTGAATACACAAAGATTCATCAGGATCATAGTATGCGAGTACTGGAGTAGAAGTAATCAGTTTCTTGACTCTCTTGAAAGCTTGATCACATTCAGCAGACCAGATAAAGGGAGTATCCTTACGGGTAAGTTCTCTTATTGGATGAAGAACTTCTGAAAGATTGTTGAGAAACTTTGCTAGATACTGTATCATGCCGAAAATCTGCGAACCTCATGACAGTCCTTAGGAACGGGCATGTTTAGTATTGTCTCAACCTTTTTCTTGTCTGGTTCAACACCTCGAGCAGTAATAAGGTGACCCATGAAGGTAATTTCTTCTTTCTTCTCTTGAGCTTTACCGTCATTCAGTTTAATACCTTTCTCTTTACACCTGTGTTTCAGTGCTTTAAGCTTCAGATCATGGTCCTTAATTGCTTGTTGTCTGTTTGATCCACAACCTGCAATAACTATGTCATCAGCAACATTGATGCAACCATGAAGACCTTCAAGAGCTTGTGCTAGATGCCTCTGGAAAATTTCACTGCTTACATTCAAGCCAAATGGTAATCTAGACCATCTGAACCTACCATAAGGTGTAATCATTGTTGTAAGTTTACTAGACTTCTCATCAAGTTTGATATGCCAGAATGCTTCCTTGATATCCAGCTTTGTGAAAATCTTGGCATTATTGAGTTCAGGCAATACATCATCCAAAGTTGGTAATCTGTAATGCTCTCTCTGCAACGCCTCATTCAGGGGTCTAGGATCAATACATATTCTTAAGGAACCATCAGACTTTTCAACAACAGCCATTTGGTTAACCCATTCAGTCGGTTCCTCTACTGGTATTAATATACCTCTGTTCATTAGATTTTGAAGCTCTGACTTTACCTTGCTCTTAAGTGAAAATTGTATTTTTCTGCACGGCAGTGCCTTTGGACGAATATTAGGATCAATATGCAACACAGCTTCACCCAGGACACCTAGATGGTTATCAGAGTTATGATCATTATCTGAACTGTCAGTAACCACCTTAGCAATAAATTTGTTTGTGTTGACAGTCACAAACTGTAGATCCTGCAGTGTGTTGTTGCCCAGCAAACATGTGAATCATCTATTTTTCACAACAGTAAACCTTATATTGTGTTTTGTCCCAGTCTTAGGATTCTCAGCAGTTAATATAACTTCTCCCAGTGGAGTCATCTTAGTACCATTCCACATAACAAGCCTCTGTTTAGTGGGTAACAGTTGTTCTTGCATCACAAAGCGTTGACATATTGTATTCACATCAGCAGCTGTGTCTAGCTGAAATTTTACCATTTTCCCATTGATAATGAGTTGTGCAGATGTACAAGCTTTGCTAGACTTCACACAATTAAGAAAAACTTCAGAATCTTCCACTGACTCTGTGTTAACAGTGTGAACTTTCTTGCATTTAACTTTGAAATGGTTTCTTCCCCCACAGTTTGAGCAAAACTTCCCCCATGCAGGACACTTTTTCTTGATCAATAGATGTTTCTGTCCACAGTAATGACACTCCTTTCTAGGTTCAAAGTACCCACTGTCAGTGTTACTTTGACAGGCTTTACCAGCAGCACGCCCAGTGTCTCTCTTGGGAGGTTTATGGTTGAGTGATTTTTTCTGTACCTTTTCAACCCTTGCTTCAGAAGGTTGAACTGTATTACTCATCTCTCTTATGTCGTTTCCAGTTTGCTCGAAGACTCTGCATATGTGAATGGCTTTCTTTAGATCGAGGTCAGCTTCTCTCAAGAGTTTCTCCTGTAACCTTTTGTTAACAGTAAAGACAATTTTGTCTCTTATCATACGATCCTTGTCGTTAAAGTTGCATAAGTCTGCCTTAGTTCTCAGTTCAGTCAAAAAGGAATTAAAAGGATCTTGAAGAGGTGTGTTCCAGAATCTGAACCTATGTAATACTTCATTGCTTCGTGAGCTGCAGTGGTTCTGGAGCAAATCGAGAATTTTATTAGGATTAGAGTGGTCTCCTTCCTCTGCCAGTTGATCAAAAACTTCAACAGCTTGAGGTCCAGCACAGTGTAGAATAATTGCCGCCCGAACAGAATCAGGTTTAGAGGCCACCTCTATTGCATGCATGTATAGATCTAACTGTCGTCTCCATTTACGAAATGTGTCTGATTCGACGTTATTTATGTCTAGGCAGGGTGGTAACCGAAATAAGGGCCGTTCTGCCATGACGAAATGTCTAATAATGGTATGCAAGCAATAACCTACCAGAGTCTGTGACGTCAGCACACGTGTCGGAAGATATTCAGCAGAATAGTTCGAATTCCGTAGAAATAAACACCGCTGCCACCATGTTGATCTTTACCGTCGTGTGTAGTAAATATTGATAGAAGTAATGAGACGTGGCTGGCTGTCATACATTCTCACGTTATGGAGTTTAATCACAAAGGCGAACACACTGAATACAGGACACATATTTAATCGGACATCTTGGAAAACAGGAAGTAGTAAGAAGAGGTAAACAGAAGAGTTCCCATAAAGGGCAAGTAACTCTAGTCAGGGAAACAAACTAAACATCGAAACAGATATGTACACAAAGAGCATATCAACACTGAGGATAGAGAGCAGTGGCGGACCCTGTCTGCTGATGCTTCCACCATGGCACCCCTACGACCCATGACGGGTTCCGGGTTGAGATGATGATGATGTCGTTAGAGGTAGGTGAAGTGAGGCTGTGCAAGCTGATCATGTAAAATAAACTACACCAGAAACCACCACTAGAGAAGCACAAGTGTGCTGTGGCACAAACTTCTTGCAAGGGGGGCCAAGTGCAGTAGGGGCTCCATGCTGCCACAAGGAATGTGAAAGGAAAAAGAAAGTTTTTAGATATGGTTCGGGGGGGGGGGGGGGGGGGTTTGTCTCTGAAAAAACAAAGAAGGAAAAGGATAACTGCTTCCTCTGGAATGTAAGGGGAGGTAACTGATACAAGGCTCTTCATGAGGCTAGAACCCCCACCATGTATAACAAACTGTTACAGTAACTACCACTACACTAGTGCTGGCACAATCTATAAGAGAGCCAACTAGAGTTGATGCCCCATACACCTTGGGGAATAACAAAAAAGACGAAGAATACTTCGGGTGTAACATTATACTCAAACTAGTAAGTAACCCGTCAAGATTGACTGGATTTTAATTATAGCGTGCTCTTTCTGTTACGTAACCTAAAGTTACGGCACTATTTCTTATTTGGTCATTTTATACATGCACATTACAGGTCACCGTCATTAGATCTTTGTAATAAAAATTATCTGAATCATTAGATATGAAGACATGGGGCAACCTTTCAAAAATGACATGAGGAGAAGTAATATGGAACTAATGGAATGAAATATAATAAATTTGGCCATAAATTTAGAAGTAAGGTCTCATACTGCCAATGCTATCAATCTGGGCACTCACTGGTGCAAAACTCAGTACAGAATTGTACAAATGAATGTTCTCCTTGAAGTGCTGGTAATGTGGATGCTCAGATATTTGAAGGTTTCTCACCTGATTTTTTGGAAGCAAAGCTTAATGAGTGGCAGAAATAGTGTTCATCGTTCATCCAGCTACAGTTATGAGCTTGCATATCATTTTCATTCAATGTATCATGGTTTGGAAACAATGGTGTTTTTAACATACATCATGAATCATCGTCTGGCACTTTACAGTGTTTCTCTGCGATTCATGGCAATGTCTTAAAACTTTGGCATCTGTAGTACGAAGTAAGGCAGCATCTTCCGGCGATCCTTTGGCTCAATGTGATGCACGACATCTGTGCTATTTATCAAAAGCTGGAGCTCAGCATAATGCAACGTTTTATGATGTTTCTGTGGCTTGGTTTTGATTGACACCACTCATGTTCTTTCTGCATCTGCCATTTTTATGGCTTGATTTGAGGAAGCCTGTGTCTTATTCTCACTGCATCTGCAGCTCAAAGTAATGCAGCATCTTTCAATGTTTCGGTGGATCGCTTTGATTGAGGCCAATCTTTGTCTTTCTGCAGGTACAGCAAGGTTCACATCAGCATCTTGTGACGTCCCCTGGCTTGCTGTGGTTCATGACATATCTGATTTTAATCTTCAGTTCTAGCTTGTGATGTTGTAACTTCTTCCATAAAGAATCTTCTTCTTAATGTACCATAGTAAACATACCCGTCAAAATAACGATGGGAAGAGAACTAAGGCTAACGTCTTAAACTTTCAGCATCTGCAGCACATTTAGAAGACTGGTGAACTTGTTTTGTTGATTCTGAAAGCAGTTATTTTACCCATGTTTGTAAAGTTTTGAAAAAGAAAAAATTATGTTGGCTTTTTTGTCATGTATTTTATCCTCTTCCCTGTCAGAGGGAAACAACCAAACGACAAAAAAAACAAAACAAAAAAACTAAAACATAATGCATATTTTTGACACTTTACTATGTGTTTTCTATTTATTATTTAGACTGTATCTGCAACTTGATGGGAAAATAAATGCACGCTATATTAAGCATTACCAACGGGCTGATCACCCGTTTGCCAGTCACTTCGATTACGGAAACAACAGCAAATGGATTGATTTGCCGTTGCCCTAAAGACGCCAATAGGCGTGATGGGAAACAATGGCAAAGAAAACCTATCTGCTGTTGCCCTAAGACGCCACTAGGCGTAATGGCCACTGACTGCTTTGACGGTCGGTGGCTAAGGACGGAAGAAGAAGAAGAATATTAAGCATTGTGCAGTTTAGTGCAAAGGCCAGAAGAGCACAACTTTTATATAATTTGCAGACTGCAACTTTGGTAGGAAAAAGTTTGTTACGGACGTATTAAAAAACTATATATATAGGGAATAACCACTGACATAATTCATAGTTTTGTGACCAAAATGATTGCTACAATAGTGATAGAAAGTGAAAATAAAGGCCTTAGCCAAAACAACAATAAGACAGAAGTAATGGTCATCTCAAAGAAAATGACTTCTCTAGAATGTGCTATCAAAGTAAATGAGATAATTTTGCGACAAGTTAATAGATTCCAATACCTGGGCATGTTTATAACATTGGATGGAAGATGCATCTCTGAGGTGATGAGCAGAACAGCACAGGCAAAATCAGCATTTTATAAAATGAAAAATATTTCATGCGACTTTTGTGATTATTTCTCCTGCATAGAGATTTACCTTGTGAACATCTTAGCTGAAGATTATTTGTCCTGCATAGAGATTTACCTTGTGAACATCTTAGCTGAAGATTATTTGATTTGGTTGTAAACTTGACTTCTCGACCATTCTGGGTATTGCTCAAGAACAACTATTTTATTTATCATAATTTGCGCTCAGCATAAAGCCAACATTGCAGCTGGTCCCCTTGTTCCTGCACCTAGCAGTCACATGCTCTTGCAAGGCTGATTTCTGTGGCAGTTTGATAAGCTTGCCAGCGCCCATGCACAACTTCATTTTTTAATATCCTTGTACGAGTTGCCTGAGGATGCAGTAGTCATTCTTTCTTGGCCTCGTCAGAGACCCCTGGCAACTGTGCGGGGCAAGTACAACTATTATTTGCAATCAATTTATTCCATACAAATATCTATTCATCCTGAATGCAGTACTTTTTAAAAAAACGTCCACCAATTAAAAAAAATTGTCAGTGTTGATATGCACAATGTGGGACCGAAGAAGCATCAAAAGTGAGGAATGCAGTAAGCGACCCATAGCTTGACTGCTTGCGTCAGGGTCAGCGAACCAGAGCTGACCAAGACCCTACTCCACCTCCAAGTGGTGGTCCTGGAAACAGGCTGCATCACTGCAGTCTGGCTGAAAGAGTAGGGATCGAAGAGGGAAGGCTAACCCGGTCCCAAAAATGCCATGCCGAAAACGGATGTGTTGGGCCAAAAGGCGCAGATATCGCAGCTTTGCTGTAAACTGCGACATAACGTAACAAACGTCCTTTTCAGGACAAACGTAGAAGAAGAAGAAGAATATGCACAATGTAACAACCAAATGAAAGACACAGAATGTCTCATATTATCTGTAATTTTTGCATAGTACAATGCAGGACACCATAAAAAAGATAAAATATTGCAAAATTAATTAAACTTACTTAGTCGTTCCTCTTCTACCCTGCGGTGTAGAGGTTTAACAGAGAGAGAGAGAAATACTATCCTATCGGCTGCCTTCCTCCTGGTCTGGTTCCAATCTAGTCCTCAGTCCTTCAGAGATTGTCTAATGCTTTGGTCCTTCAGAGATTGTCTAACGCTGTCCTCCCAGTGAACATTGGGTCGTCCTGGAGGTCTGGATCCCTGGCTCTTGGTTTCCGATATTTGTTGTGGTAGCCAGGATCTTTTTCTCTGTGGTTTCTTATAATCAAATTTAAATAAAAACAGGTGATTGGCCTGTTGTGCCTTTGCAAGGTGGAGGGGCTGCCTCCTTACAGCCTTCCAAATATACTGTCTGGCTGGTTCACAGTTTTACCTGCTACTTCCTTTGACGCATAAAGCACTCAGGTCAGCCAGAATCCCTCCTGACTTTTTCAGCACAGGCTTGGGACTGGCCTAGGCAGAGTTAATTAATGAAACATGACAGCAAACTAATTGTAACAAATGGCTGATTAATGTGAGCCATTTCTTCTTATGGTGGGGCAGTAATATCATTTGGTTCTGTGTTATGATGTTACTATATTTTGCTCTATCTCTTTTTTTCACATCTTGTTTAGTTCTACTGCATGTACTGATAATCTAATTGTGTAATAAATGTTGTTCTTATATTTGTGCTCACCAAAGAAAACCAGAAGAAGATCGGTAAAAGAAGCCAAATCAATAAGAGCCTCATAAAAGGTCAAGGTAATCCTTTACTATAGCACAGAGGTTTTCAAACTGTGCGTCGCGGCTCCCAGGGGCGTCGCGGCCCTCGGCTAAGGCGTCGCGGTGGCTTGGGAAAAGTGTTGGGCTCAATATTATGAGCCAAGGTTCATCAATAAATATTGATCTTCGTAGGATGACATGTTTGTGCCGAGGTATTATTACGTGTACCAATACGTGTCATTAGGTACTAGAAGTTATTGACAAATGCACCATAAAACTCCAGAGCAGGTCTATGTTACGAACAGCTGATCACTAACTCTGATGTCATCATGGCGGATGCTGGTGTAAAATATGCACATTCAGAAGTCATTAATATCTTTTTGGGTACAAATGCTTATATATAATATATAGTATAGAGAGGAGCCGCGGTGATTTATGCACAGGTCAAGGGAGCCGCGGACCAAAAAAGTTTGAAAACCTCTGCTATAGCAGATACTGCTGCAGGGGAACAAAGTGTTAGAGACTTCACTATGCTAGGTCCAGCTTCAAGAGGTGGGGTGACTAGTTCCCTTCCTTGCTGCCTTCACCTTCCTTAAATAAAGGTAGCCATTTACAGCTGGGTAGACTGGAGTATCTTTTGAACATGGCACCTTTGCCAAGAGAGGCCACCACTTTAGCCACTCTGCCAATCGGATGCTCGAAAGCCTCATATGAAGTGCTAAAACAGACAGCCCAAACAGGAACTGGCAGAAGGAAGCAGCTTTAGCTTTTTTGTTCCACAGGAAATGAACAAGAATTATGATAATGATATCTGTCTTAAAATGTTATGTTAAGAAGATACCTGAAAGGAAGTGCCGCAGTTCCAGGCCTTAACATCGTCGCAGCAGGAATATGATTACTCACAGAGTGTCGCAAGTGATAGTATTTGGGCTTTTCCCACATGGACTCTGAAGTGTAGTCTGAAGTGGGGAAGTACAACAAGTCATCATATACATCAAGATTAGCCATCATTGCCACCAGGCCCCCATCTAGTTCCCAGGGGCCTCTCAGGAGCCAAAGAAAGAATAGCACTACTGCCCCTTGAGGCATGTCATAAGGGGCCTCTAATATAAGGTTGTCTACGGGCTGGCAACCTTCATCATGTCAGAAAACTTGCTGCAAAAACCATAACTGCAAGAGCTTCCACATGTATTTGTGACAGCTACAGTGGTGACTCCATGAACAATAAGGAATAACAAGGGAATTGATGATGATTGTCATGTCAATCAAAGTGAATTTACTGTTGTAATATTCACATATTCACATACTACTGGAATAGGTGAGTTGTGAACAATTAACTTGAATGTTATGAAAATGTATGTAAGGTACAACTAGAAACATTACTGACTTATACATATAAAAAGCAGCAAAATCTTTGCTTACAACCTATATAAGTACATTTTAATAATAAAACCTGCACTGCATATCTTAAATTTGATGTACATTTTTAGCCAATCAAAGCATTACTGATATATTCCTGAAAATAGTGATATACATATTTTATTATGAGAAGATCATACTGGCGATGGACAGGACACACGCTGGCGATGGACAGGACACACACTGAGGAAACTTCATGATAGCATTACAAGGCAGTCCTTGTTATGGAATCCCCAGGACATAAGAGAGACCTAGGAACATGGGAAAGACAACTGGAGACAGAAATGACACACATAAAGAAGACGAAGAAAGACCTTGAGTGGACGCTTAGGACAGGAGGACTTGTTCCATACATATGTTGTTTGGTGAGATGATGGGCGATCAATGAACTTGTTCTATACATACGTTGTTTGGTGAGATGACAGGTGATCAATGAATTTGTTCCATACATATGTTGTTTGGTGAGATGACAGGCAATCAATGAATTTGTTCTATACATACGTTGTTTGGTGAGATGACAGGTGATCAATGAATTTGTTCTATACATATGTTGTTTGGTGAGATGACAGGCAATCAATGAATTTGTTCTATACATATGTTGTTTGGTGAGATGATAGGTGATCAATGAATTTGTTCTATACATATGTTGTTTGGTGAGATGACAGGCAATCAATGAATTTGTTCCATACATATGTTGTTTGGTGAGATGACGGGCGATCAATGAATTTGTTCCATACATATGTTGTTTTGTGAGATGACAGGCAATCAGTGAATTTGTTCTATACATATGTTGTTTGGTGAGATGACAGGCAATCAATGAATTTGTTCTGTGATAGGGTGGGCGAGATGATGATGATGATTATGTTGTGATTGTGATATCACTCTCTTGTCACACTCGCACCGACCCGAACAACAATAAAACTCTTGATTCTAGAGGCAGGGGCTATATTTATTTTTACAGCCCATTCAGTGACAAAGCAAACATTAAACAAATAAACTAGCGAACATCACAAAACCCAACAAAACAAAACACCCAACAGTGCCCGATGCTAATCTGATGAAGCAAACAAAGCACAGAATAGTTAAAATCATAATATAATACTGAATGAGAAACACCACGCTCTCACCTGTCAAACTGTCCTACGCCGCCACCTGACACACTCAACTATCACACACACACAAACACTCATGTGTGTCATCCAATGCGACTGGTAAGGTGTTGTGCGTGGGGCTGGCAATCTCACCATGTAACACAGGTTGCTACGGAAACCACTACTGCAAGAGCACACACTCAGCTATCACACACACTCATGCATGTCGTCCAATGAGACTAGTAAGGTGTTGTGCGTGGGGCTGGCAATCTCACCATGTAACACAAATTGCTACCGAAACACTACTGCCCTAGCATATGAATACTTAATATGGAGGCAAACCACACTGTTGGCCCCATGCTCCCTCAGGAGCGGAGAAGAGAAATATATACCTTGAAGTGAGCCCACGTGCTCTCACAACCCTTCCTCACATAACCATAATTAAATAATCATAAAATGGACATAAAATAATATTCAATTATATGTACAACAAATACTCTCAATCACGAGAATAAACCACCACCTCACAACTGGTCTATCTCAATATTCGTTACTGCATTCGGAAGCATGTCGTATGTGACGACTGGTGCGACTGGGAATCTCATCACATGAAACACATCGTTACCGAAACAACTACTGCAATAGCATAAAAATGCTTCTTGTCGGCTTGTGATAGACACCAGCCACATTGGTGTTTCCATGCTCCGCCGGGAGCAACCAGAGAAACACGTCTCAACAAAGGAGTGGCCTCGCGCTCTCCAGAAATCTAAATACATATTCTCACCTCACAGTAACCCATTAAATATACAGTAGAATTATGATAAGTAGGCTATCGTGAAATACACTTAATTACTTTTACATTAGAAAAATAAAATATAATTATTCTCGACTTAAACCAAACTGGAACTAAATACACAACGTGTCACATGGCGTAACATTATAGGTTTACCACGCGGGGCGTGTTATTCGCCGCTTTTTATACAGTCCTCGCCACGTGGCTACAATCTTGCTATTGTTAATCTTATCTAAATTCCCGTGAAATAGCTTCATACTATATCTGCCTTTCTGATAACATTTCTGTCCAGTTTCATGTATAAAACACTCTCCTACTAAATTTGCCCGGTCTGATGGATGAAATACTTGATACTAAATTCTCACATCTGGATTTAGGCTTTGCGTGCCTAATAAAACCTATCAAACATTATTTTCACTCATCTATCATTTCTTCAAGACTAAATCACAATGTCCTAAAAAGACATTTCCTTTGGAAACTCATCTATCTATATCACTCAATATTAAAACAGACTCGTGCTGAATATAATTCTAGAATTATATAAAATTAATTCTAATTTCAGAATTATAGAAAACTAATTCTAATTTATATTAACTCACGTGCTGATTCAGACTTATAGAACATGAATGCTAAATTCTACAAACTGCGCTTAGACTTACAGCTCACGTGCTCTGGTCCATCTGCTAACCACACAGGTCGCATCGCCTCGTTTGCTCTCTCGTGTGGGCTGAATCTTCAAATCGGCCTTTTGCCGATCGCTATTTCTTTTTATAGGCACTAGGCTAATCACTCACTTTACTGCGCGCTACTGGCGTATTAATCTTGGCTACTTAAATATCACACGCGATTATCGCTTTAGGAATAGCGAAAACACAAATAAAACCTACAGCTATTTAATATAACACAATTCTACACCACAACTTAATTTAAATGCATTATTATGGCATTTTCATCAATCTTGAATAATTTACATCCAAGCATGCTTCGCGCACATCGAAAATATGGGCGATAAATCTGCCTAGAAACAGGTAGGGGGCGGGCGTCTCCTTTTCGGCCCCATCACAGTTCTATACATATGTTGTTTGGTGAGATGACAGGCGATCAATGAATTTGTTCTATACATATGTTGTTTGGTGAGATGACAGGCAATCAATGAATTTGTTCTATACATATGTTGTTTTGTGAGATGACAGGTGATCAATGAATTTGTTCTATACATATGTTGTTTGGTGAGATGACAGGTGATCAATGAATTTGTTCCATACATATGTTGTTTGGTGAGATGACAGGCAATCAATGAATTTGTTCTATACATATGTTGTTTTGTGAGATGACAGGTGATCAATGAATTTGTTCTATACATATGTTGTTTGGTGAGATGACAGGTGATCAATGAATTTGTTCCATACATATGTTGTTTGGTGAGATGACAGGCAATCAATGAATTTGTTCTATACATATGTTGTTTGGTGAGATGACAGGCAATCAATGAATTCGTTCTATACATATGTTGTTTGGTGAGATGATGGGCGATCAACGAATTTGTTCCATACATATGTTGTTTGGTGAGATGATGGGCGATCAATGAATATCTCAATAAAAGCGCATTTAAAAAAGAAATTATTTATGAAAAAAAACAAAACACTATAAAGCAGCCTATCAAACCTCATACTTACCTCCCATTGAACTTCGAACTCTCTGAATATCTTTCTGAGAAACAAAAATTGGATCATAAGGACCATTCTTAACTTCAGGATCTGAAATTGAAAACATGTCATTTCTCATTTATACTAGTATGTGCCTGTCTGTATGTGTGTGGTTAGAACTGGTTAGGATTATTTATTGACAGGTTCATGCATTTAGAAAAAAAAAAGTGCAGGTAATTGTTTCCACCATTGCAGTTACCAAAAATATCCCAGTAATACTTTAAATGTATATATTATTTATTTATTTACTCATTTATTTACAGCAATACTTGAATATAATCTGTCTTTGCCAGCATGAATAAACAAACAGCCAGGTAGAGACAAACAAACAGCCAGGTAGAGACAAACAAACAGCCAGGTAGAGACAAACATAAAAGCCACAGAGTATCCTTTCATATGCTCCTTATGGAGCCTGTAGCTGTTGCTGTAGCTGTTGTTGTAGCTGGCCTACTAATTGGAAGAAGCCTGCATCAAAGACATGCTCCAGCAACAGTGGGTTCTGTAATAGATCACTTTATATAAAGAAGTTGCCATGACCTCATGTATGACCTCACATTAGTCACCTGGTACAACATGCTCAAGGAATTAGTGGCCCTCTTCTTTCTTTGTCTCTTCACAGACCCCCCAACAACTACATATTAGTCACCTTATGCATACTTACTTAGTCATTCCCCTTCTACCGTGAGGTGTAGAGGTTTGGAAGAGAGAACACCAGTTCACTCATTCAAAGATTGTACTTACTTACTTAATGGTTCCTCTTCTACCCTGGGGTGTAGAGTTTTGTCAGAGAGAACGCCATACTATCCTATTGGCTGTCTTTCTCCTAGCCTGGTCCTTGTTTCTTCAGGGATTGTCTAATGTTGTCCTCCCAGCAATATCTGGGTCATCCTGGAGGTATGGATCCCTGGCTTTTAGTTTCCCAAAAAATTTTATTAGCCGATCTTCTCCCATGACTCACATCCATGTCAAGACTGGATCGTAGGTGGAGCAGTATACAGCCATCTTTGCCTTCTTGCCAATTTCTCTTTCGGTGAGGAATCCTCGATTTATGGCCTGAAAAAGTCCCCCAACTGCCGCTCTTCAGATCATTCTTCTTCTTCTTCTTCCTCGTTCGTCCTGAAAAGGACGTTGGTTGCGTTGTGTCTGTTTACAGCGGAGCTGCAATACCTGCGCCTTTCGGCCGGCACATCCGACTTCAGCACGGCATTTTTGGGACCGGGTTTGCCTTCCCACTTCGATCCCTACTCTCTCAGCCAGACTGCAGTGATGCAGCCTGTTTCCAGGACCACCACATGGAGGTGGAGTAGGGTCTTGGTCAGCTCTGGTTCGCTGACCCTGACGCAAGCAGTCAAGCTATGAGTCGCTGACTGCATTCTCTATTGCTGCATCTTTGGGTCCCAGATCATTCAAAGACTGTGCTAAATTTTAAAAGTTGCTTGTATCTGTAGTACGAGGGAGGGTCAAAAAGTAATGCCTCCTATTTTTTATGTATGTAAATACTGCATCGGTGTGCAATTTGTAAATTTAGCAGGATTCCTCAAACACTCTTCTGCACTGTATAGCATTACCAACCTGTTTCAGTAACAGGTGGCACCACTGTAACAGTTTAAAAATGGCTGCCAAAGACATTCGATTAAAACAACGTTATGTCATAGAATTCCTCAATGCTGAAGGCGAGACCCCAATTCGCATCCACGAACGTTTGAAAAATGTTTATGGAGATTCAACAGTGGATGTTAGCACTGTCCGATGTTGGGTACATCGTTGTGACGAAGCTGAAGTAGGTCAATCCTCAATGGCTGATGCAAAGCGGACTGGCCATCCGTCTTCCGCTGTGACTCCACACAACATTCATCGAGTTGATGGCATCATTCGTGGTGACAATCGGGTAACACTGGATGAACTTTCTTCCATGTTGTCCATTAGTAAAGGCAGTGTCCAGAACATCATTAAATACCTGGGTTATTCAGAAGTTTGTGCACGAAGGGTACCCAGAATGTTGACAGACAGACATAAAAACACAAGGAAAACCATAGCCATCAACCTCCTGCACCATTACGAAACTGAAGGAGAAGAGTTTTTATCGAATATTGTGACAGGTGATGAGACTTATTTTTCTGAACCAGAATCCAAGAGGCAGTCAATGGAATGGCATCACAAACATCACCGACAAGAAAGAAGTTCAAAAGTTCACCATCTGTAGGGAAAGTTATGGCCTCCGTGTTTTGGGATGAGAAGGGTGTGATTCTTCTCAACTTCTTGGAACAGGGAAACACAGTGAATGCAGACCGTTACATTGAAACTTTGAAGAAACTTAGAGGTCCATCTGTTTGGACCACTGAAAGAAGATCTTCGCGGACATCACTTTGAGGACACCGAGACCCTTAAATGCGCCGTATGCCAGTGGTTTAGGAAAAAGGACACAAATTTTTACCGTGCGGGGATACATGCCCTTGTGAGAAGATGGACAAAAACTGTAACAAATAACGGAGACTACATTGAGAAATAAATTTTTGAAGTTCAGACTTGGGGCTACATTTCAATGTGAATTTTATCTGTTTTCTTGCCTATTGAATGAAATTAAAAATTACGAGGCATTACTTTTTGACCGTCCCTCGTATATATGCCTTAAAGCAAGATTTTTTTGTTCTGAGATAAGTAAAATTACAGTTTTTCTCATGATCAATTTGAAAGAACATAATTGTAAAAAGCCACTGCATACCAACATGTGACATAATCTTGTAATCGATAATATCACATAAATACAAACTTCATTTTCTCACCTGGTTTATCGAAGAGATATTCATCAACATCAGACATTCTGGAAACTTTGTGGTATCTGTCAAACAGACTGAGGACAGAATAGTAAAACAAAACACTGAAGAAAAAAAAAAGATCTTTTTATTCAGCCACTCAAAATTCACTTTCACTGAAATATCAAAATCATCCATATGGAAGCTTCATAAGCAGGCTCCATGGTTTTGTTCGATGATGTTCTTGGCCAGTGTGTTCATCATCATTCTTCTTAGCTCCCCAAGGAGCATAGGCCTTCAACAAACTCCCTGACTTGTGTCATCAGCTCAAGGTTTTTTTTCAATGTCTTCTTCATGCTCTGTATGTGTTCCTTGGTTCCCCCTCTACCTCTATTACCCTGGGAAGTCCAGAACAAGGACTGCCTGGTAATGTTATCAACACGTTACCTCATCATGTGACCTCATCATGTGACCTCATCATGTGACCTATCCATCTCCGGCATATATTTCTCATCTCTTGTTCCATTGGTACTTATCTAGTTCTTGTCATCAGTTCTACATTGGTGATCTTGTCATCAGTTCTACATTGGTCATCTTGTCATCAGTTCTACATTGGTGATCTTGTCATCAGTTCTACATTGGTGATCTTGTCATCAGTTCTACATTGGTGGTCTTGTCATCAGTTCTACATTGGTGGTCTTGTCATCAGTTCTACATTGGTCATCTTGTCATCAGTTCTACATTGGTGATCTTGTCATCAGTTCTACATTGGTCATCTTGTCATCAGTTCTACATTGGTTATCTTGTCATCCGTTCTACATTGGTGGTCTTGTCAAACAACTTCACTCGTTGTATTCTATGCAAGCACCCATATATGAAAGTCTGTGCATTAATATTTTACTAAAATAAATTCTTGTTTAATGGGCTCAGATTATGAGTGCATATTAAAGCAAATTTACCACGGACAGAATTCATTTCTAAGTAAAACAAATGAAGTGTATAAGATCTAAAGAATGACCAAGAAGAAATATGAAGGGGCAATAAAGTAATTGATTTGATAGATACAGGAAGGGAGAAATGGGTGATTTATTGGATAGATAACTAGGTAATTGATTATAGAGAAATGAGCAGAACTGGGTAGAAGCAGTAAGGTCAGACAGTAACTGAGAAAAATATAATATGCAGCAAAGTGCATTACAGAATCAACAATAAAATCAAGTGCTTAAAGAGAAGAAGAAGAAAAATAAATTGAGGAAAAGAAAAGGGAGGACAAGAGGAGGAGCAAAAGTGTAAGAAGAAGATGAAAGTTTATCTAGTATCAGTTTAGAAAGTTTATCTAGTATCAGTTTATCTAGTATCAGTTTATCTAGTATCAGTTTATCTAGTATCAGTTTAGAAAGTTTATCTAGTATCAGTTTAGAAAGTTTATCTAGTATCAGTTTAGAAAGTTTATCTAGTATCAGTTTAGAAAGTTTATCTAGTATCAGTTTAGAAAGTTTATCTAGTATCAGTTTAGAAAGTTTATCTAGTATCAGTTTAGAAAGTTTATCTAGTATCAGTTTAGAAAGTTTATCTAGTATTAGTTTATCTAGTATCAGTTTATCTAGTATCAGTTTATCTATTATCAGTTTAGAAAGTTTATCTAGTATTAGTTTAGAAAGTTTATCTAGTATCAGTTTATCTAGTATCAGTTTATCTAGTATCAGTTTATCTAGTATCAGTTTATCTAGTATCAGTTTAGAAAGTTTATCTAGTATTAGTTTAGAAAGTTTATCTAGTATCAGTTTAGAAAGTTTATCTAGTATCAGTTTAGAAAGTTTATCTAGTATCAGTTTAGAAAGTTTATCTAGTATCAGTTTATCTAGTATCAGTTTATCTAGTATCAGTTTATCTATTATCAGTTTAGAAAGTTTATCTAGTATTAGTTTAGAAAGTTTATCTAGTATCAGTTTATCTAGTATCAGTTTAGAAAGTTTATCTAGTATTAGTTTAGAAAGTTTATCTAGTATTAGTTTAGAAAGTTTATCTATTATCAGTTTAGAAAGTTTATCTAGTATCAGTTTATCTAGTATCAGTTTATCTAGTATCAGTTTATCTATTATCAGTTTTATCTAGTGTTTAGAAAGTTTATCTATTATCAGTTTAGAAAGTTTATCTAGTATTAGTTTAGAAAGTTTATCTAGTATCAGTTTAGAAAGTTTATCTAGTATCAGTTTAGAAAGTTTATCTAGTATTAGTTTAGAAAGTTTATTAGTTATCAGTTTAGAAAGTTTATCTAGTATTAGTTTAGAAGTTTATTTATCTAGTTTAGAAAGTTTATTTAGTTTAGAAAGTTTATCTATTAGTTTAGAAAGTTTATCTATTATCAGTTTAGAAAGTTTATCTAGTATCAGTTTAGAAAGTTTAAAGTTTAGAAAGTTTATCTAGTATCAGTTTATCTAGTATCAGTTTAGAAAGTTTATCTAGTATTAGTTTAGAAAGTTTATCTAGTATTAGTTTAGAAAGTTTATCTATTATCAGTTTAGAAAGTTTATCTAGTATTAGTTTAGAAAGTTTATCTAGTATTAGTTTAGAAAGTTTATCTAGTATCAGTTTAGAAAGTTTATCTAGTATCAGTTTAGAAAGTTTATCTAGTATTAGTTTAGAAATTTTATCTAGTATCAGTTTAGAAATTTTATCTAGTATCAGTTTATAAAGTTTATCTAGTATCAGTTTAGAAAGTTTATCTAGTATCAGTTTAGAAAGTTTATCTAGTATTAGTTTAGAAATTTTATCTAGTATCAGTTTAGAAAGTTTATCTAGTATCAGTTTAGAAAGTTTATCTATTATCAGTTTAGAAAGTTTATCTAGTATCAGTTTAGAAAGTTTATCTAGTATCAGTTTAGAAAGTTTATCTAGTATCAGTTTATCTAGTATCAGTTTATCTAGTATCAGTTTATCTATTATCAGTTTAGAAAGTTTATCTAGTATTAGTTTAGAAAGTTTATCTATTATCAGTTTAGAAAGTTTATCTAGTATTAGTTTAGAAAGTTTATCTAGTATTAGTTTAGAAAGTTTATCTAGTATCAGTTTAGAAAGTTTATCTAGTATTAGTTTAGAAAGTTTATCTAGTATCAGTTTAGAAAGTTTATCTAGTATTAGTTTAGAAAGTTTATCTAGTATTAGTTTAGAAAGTTTATCTATTATCAGTTTAGAAAGTTTATCTAGTATTAGTTTAGAAAGTTTATCTATTATCAGTTTAGAAAGTTTATCTAGTATTAGTTTAGAAAGTTTATCTAGTATTAGTTTAGAAAGTTTATCTAGTATCAGTTTAGAAAGTTTATCTAGTATCAGTTTATCTAGTATCAGTTTAGAAAGTTTATCTATTATCAGTTTAGAAAGTTTATCTAGTATTAGTTTAGAAAGTTTATCTATTATCAGTTTAGAAAGTTTATCTAGTATTAGTTTAGAAAGTTTATCTAGTATTAGTTTAGAAAGTTTATCTAGTATCAGTTTAGAAAGTTTATCTAGTATCAGTTTAGAAAGTTTATCTAGTATTAGTTTAGAAATTTTATCTAGTATCAGTTTAGAAATTTTATCTAGTATCAGTTTATAAAGTTTATCTAGTATCAGTTTAGAAAGTTTATCTAGTATCAGTTTAGAAAGTTTATCTAGTATTAGTTTAGAAATTTTATCTAGTATCAGTTTAGAAAGTTTATCTAGTATCAGTTTAGAAAGTTTATCTATTATCAGTTTAGAAAGTTTATCTAGTATCAGTTTAGAAAGTTTATCTAGTATCAGTTTAGAAAGTTTATCTAGTATCAGTTTAGAAAGTTTATCTAGTATCAGTTTAGAAAGTTTATCTATTATCAGTTTAGAAAGTTTATCTAGTATCAGTTTAAAAAGTTTATCTAGTATTAGTTTAGAAAGTTTATCTAGTATCAGTTTATAAAGTTTATCTAGTATCAGTTTATAAAGTTTATCTAGTATCAGTTTAGAAAGTTTATCTAGTATCAGTTTAGAAAGTATACCTAAAATTTCCAGTTATTTTTTTTTTGCCAATAGCTAGAAGGTGACATTTATATAAACTTAAAAAAATGCTAAGTAATCTAGTAACTGCTGACAGAATTTATCAAGCTGTTTGAAAAAAATATTAAAAATAAACTTACCACCGAACACTTGGTATAAATCTTAATCTATCTGATCTAACAAACACACCATGATTTGGTCGGCACTGGAAATATCTTCTCGCAAAGAGCATTCCTGTTGAATCTCCAACTGAAAGCACAAAGATTAAGACATTTGTAGTCAACAATTTGATTATGTTTCAAGGTGAACATATAAAGTTCTTTTAGTTGAATCACAGAACAATCTACACCCAACATCTTGTTGGCCAACTTGCCAGCATCATCTGGAGTGAATAACCGCTGATACTAACCTAAACTCTAACAATGTTTTGCTTTATTTCTAATATTAATGAGGCTGCATATTTAAAAAAAACAAAAACAACAGAAACAAACTCCCAGCTCATGACTTAACAATCTGCCGCTACATCCTCAGTTAAGAGGGGCGTACACCTTTTTTAATGTCTTGTAAGACAGCTTGAAACAGTTTCAGCAGCAATCAGACACTACTGTCAATCGTGGCAAAATAATGTTTTAAACACTTTAACTGAAATTATAAGTTGCACACACACAGTGAGGAAACATGCTGATAGCATTACAAGGCAGTCCATGGTCTGGAATCCCCAGGGTAAAAGAAGCACAGACAGACGAAGAAGAGAACTGGAGCATAGAAGTGATAAGATGAGGCAGACGTGGAAAGACCTGGAGCTGATGTCATGTGACAGGTATACTTGGCGTAAGTTTCTATGCACCTTTGGAAGTAGAAGAGTGATGATAATGATGATGATAACAAACATTGATCATGAGTTGGTTAACAAGATGGTGGCTGTAAACTGTTTTGTCATTCACAGTTTTCTTTTTTAAATTTCATAATGAGGACAAATTCAAACTAGCTCATAGAAGGAAATTGGAAAATACACATGAATGTGGCAAGTATGGAGAAGCCAATTTAGAAGTCAGAGTGATAATTATCAGTGAGAACAAATGTATACTAGGGTTTCCATATTGTTCAATGCAAAAAGGAGGACAATATTCACTTGTTTGTCAAGAAAAGGAGGACACTATAATGCAAAAAGTAGGACATTTATTTTAATGAGTAAATGAGGAAGACAATGATTGTTTACAAATCAAATGATAAGTTCATCAGATCAACTTGATTATGCTGCATTATGCTCAATTCCACTTAACATAATGTTACAATTATCCCAAGTAAATGCAACATATTTCTCTCAGGAAGTCATATTTTATACCAGTGTTTCAGTTAGATATTTTGACATTGTTTCTGGTGCCTTATTTAGTGTATTCTGTGCTTTAATTTATTGGAATAATAAACCACCAACTTTCCAGTCCAAATATAGAATGATAATTTTTTTTAAAATAATTTTTTAACAGGCTTTCAAAAAGTGCATAAACTGAGTGCTTTTGCTGTCATATAAATGACGATTGCGGTTTGAAAAAAAAAATTTTCATCATTCGATCAAACTAGACACAGGGTTCGCCGATTACATTAAGGCATATACTTACTTAGTCATTCCCTTTCTACCATGAGGTGTAGAGGTTTGGAAGAGAGAGCGCCAGACTATCCTATCGGCTGTCTTCTTCCTGGCCTGGTACAATTCTAGTCCTTGGTCCTTCAAAGATTGTCTAATGTTATCCTCCCAGCGGACTCTGGGTCAACCTGGGGGTCTGGATCTCTGGCTCTTTGTTTCCCATGCTTGTCATGGTAGCCGATCTTCTCCCATTCTGCAGACATGGCCAAACCATCTTAGTTGGGACTGTTCTACTTGGGTCTGCAGCGGGTGGGATTTTAGGCCTTGACGTATCGTCTGGTTGCGGACCATGTCTCTTCTTGTTACTTCAACCACCTTCCTCAGATACCTCATTTCTGAGGTTTGGATCTGGCTTTTGTTTGTTGTAGTCATTGCCCATGACTCGCATCCATATGTCAAGACTGGGACATAGGTGGAGCGGTATACAGCCATCTTCGTTTTCTTACCAACCTCTTTCTTGCTGAGGAGTCCTCGATTTATGGCCTGAAAAAGTCTCCCAGCCGCTGCTTTTCAAGTTGCCAACTCTTATTTGATGCCTCCCTTTCTGTCTATAATAGCTCTGAGATATTTAAAGTGGTCGACCTGCTCCAGGACCTGTTCTCCCAGCTTAATCTGATGTCTTCTTTCTTCTCGTAATATCACCATGGATTTTATTTTAGAGCTGCTTATGACCATCCCTCTCTTCTTCAGCTCTTCCTTCCAGACTTGCAGGTCGAATTGGAGATGTGCCTCTGATTTAGCAATCAGGGCAACATCATCAGCAAATGCCAGCTCTGAAATACATACCTGTCTCATCTTCCAGTACCCCACTGAATACTTTCTTGTTCTCTCCTTACATGCCTTGATAACATCGTCCATGAGGAGTATGAAAAGATAAGGTTACAGGATATCACCTTGTCTTACACCAGTGGTGGTCCTGAACTCTTCTGACTTATGGTTTGCTGTCCTCACATAATTTCTGCAAGACTTGTAGAAGCTCTGTATAGCATGAATCAGAGGTGCTGGAATGTTCTTCTTTGCCAAACAGTCCCAAAGTTTGCTCCAGGGGACCCTGTCAAATGCCTTTTCCAGATCTATGAAACAAAGATGGATCTCACTCTTATACTCAAGGGCCTTTTCACTCAGCTGTCTGAGTGTGAAGATTAGGTCTTGAGTACTTCAGTTTGCTCAGAATCCGCACTGGACCTCATCCAACTGTGGCTCAGCTAGGCGTCGGAGTCTCTGCTCTAGGATTCTAGAGTAGATTTTACCAGGGACACTGAGAAGGGATATGCCTCTATGGTTTCCACATTGTCAATTGTCACCCTTTTTGAAAATTGGTGTTATGATGGCAATCTCCCAATCCTTTAGTATGGTCTTGTTGCACCACACAGCCTGTAGGACCTTTAAGAGTAACAGGTCACCTGATGCTCCCATGTACTTAACCATTTCTGGTGTTATACCATCATGCCCTGCTGCTTTACCCATCTTGATTTTCTCCAGTGCTGCCTTCAGTTCTTCCATCTTTATGTCATCTTCATCACCATTGGTTTCGTCTTCTGTGCTAGTGGTTATCATTTCTGATGCTTGACCTTGCTCACCATCAAGGAGTTCTGAGAAATATTCTTTCTATCTTTCCATTACTTCCTTTGGGGCAGTAAGCAATTTGCCTTGCTTGTCCTTTATAAATTTGATAGGGCATTGTTTTTCCTTCCTCATGTTCTTCAGGGCATATGCCATAATATAAAAGACCTTGTAGTCTACTTATTTTATTCTTTTGGTTCACGCAATTTTTTTGGCAATTTCTGAATTAGAGAAATCATTTTGAAGCTGAGTTAACTGATTTAAAACTATTGTGATGTTTGGCAGTATGAGAAGCAATAGGGCCTTTTGTAGCAGCAACTTTATTCTGTTCCGTGCTTGTTTCTTTTGTAAATTTTGATTGTGAACTTTCAGATGCAAGTGATCTCTTGTGGCTTCTCTGGTTTTGCATTTGCGTGTTTGTGTTTGTGAGCATTTTTTTTTTTTTTACAAATCAGCAGCGCTTTTTATTGCTACTGGCATAAATGTGCTACATTTGTGCACAAGCCATTCTGCTTCTGAATCTTGTCGACTGTCACAGAGAGTTTATTGATCATAAATTGCCTATATCCTCTTCTTTTTCTTTCACCCGAATCCTCTATTTTATTATCACTCTTTACCTTTTTCCTGTATTTTTCGCATCCATTCGTTTGCGAAAAATATTTTCTTCCCCATTCTCAACTTTACCGTTTTCTTTCTCATACTGGTAAACACATTTATGACATAACGTGTCAGAGAGAGAGCGTTAAAATGCATTCTATTGCATTAGGTGTCAGTGGACGAAACTGTGAATATATTCATCTGGCCAGACATAGGAGCAGACATATGTCTACAGCATTCCCTGCACCAGACGAAATACACTGTGAATATTCGCTTTCGCCAGACCTATAGGCGACAAATTTGTCTGCATTTTCACCTGCCACAACGAGTTGCATCGGCTGAGCGCTTAGGTGAGGCGCGATAGCCGACATCTCCTCGGCGCAGTTTGAGACATTTGTCTGGAAATCCCAGCTGACAAGGCACTCACTGTTGGCCTGGTCAGCGTGAGGTGTGAAAACGCACGAGTGTCAGTTCATGGTAGTCTTCTAGTTGATGTAAGTTGTTTTAGACGGAAAGGGGAGATTATTTCATTTGGCGAAATAAAGTGGGACCCTTTGTCTGGTAATAGATATAACCAGAATGTTAAACTTTATTTTCATTCAGTCCTCAAAATTCGCAGTAGACAGGTTGTTCGTGAATAGAATAAGCTGTATAGCGAAGCCCTAGTTTGTTCGGAAATTTACCGAGCTCTAGACTTCAAATAAATATATCAGCGTATAATTCTAAAGTGTGCGATTATCTGTAGTTCTGTGTGTTGAGGTATATATTATAATAATTATCTAATATTTTGTGAAGGGTTTAAAGTGATAATCGCTTATTTCATATTTCACTAGTTAGATTTGGTGCAGAGTGCTTAATTTATATAGTCTGTATTATTTTATAGTGACGAGTTACAGTGGAAAACCGAAATTATAATTTCTAGCTTAAACTCAGTCGGCTAATAAGGAATTTAATTTTATGGCTAAATAATCAGACGGGAACAATTTTTCTAAACTAACTTATAAATGCTAGATGCCTCATGAGTGTTGACGGAATACGTATGTATTCCTAATTCATGAGGATTGATGATTTTTAAATATATAACTTATTGCACGGGAAGTTTTAAATGATAAGTCAAGCTGTACGCTTGCATTTTAAAAACGTAAGTTATATTGAGTACATAATATGTAACATATTTCATATGTGTTTTTTTCTTTATCAGTGAATACTGGGGTAACCCAAACTTTGCCGGGGTTTTGTACAGAGACATACCTAATAAATGCTTATACTGGGTCTTTGAGCCAGTGCATATTTCTACACTAACTCTAATGTACATGCTGCCTTGTGGCGAGAAAAATTACAGAAATCTAAAACATTAACTTTCCGACATTGTTGACAAGTGTGGTGAACCAAGATTATTTGTTGAGAGAAGTTGTCCACCGGTCATCTTCCTAATTAAGGGAAACCTTGTGTTCTGACATTGTGTGCTCGTTTAAGCCTAATTCTTACCTCATGAGTCAAGTGACACTAACTTTAGTCTGAAATAACTATCGCATGAAGCAGACGCTCCCCGGATCCATTCTGATGAAACCAACAAACAAATCTGCAGAGCTGGGATCCACTTCATTTAACGACAGTAACAGATAAAAAGTGTGTGAGTGTCCCAAAGTTTGCGCCAGACGGCGAACCACTGCACGATTGTAAGTATATCAGGGCCCTGATGAAAGAACTGAGTGAAAGTAGACTGAAGGATGTTCTTTGTCTGAGTCACCCACGTGGTAACTTCCTTTATGCAAGTTATTGCTAACAATATGTACCCTTAGAATAAAGCAGAGTATCAAGTCTGTCCATACCTTAAAAGGGGGAAACCATAGACTCAATCATATGTATCTGTAACTCTTTGGGGTTATCACTTTCTTCTAATGGGACTGTGAGCTATATATCAGGTGAGGACCATACAAACGGGTCTATCACTATTGAAGCATTCCTTGATTCTTATGACTATTTGTATATGCTTTTGATGTATTTTATATGTTGTGATGTAAGTTTACTATGATAATTAAACTATACCTACATTTATTTCAGTGTGGTGGTCAGTTCGTTCCCATAATACCTATATAATCATTGTTATAGTTTTTCCCACGTCTGTGTGTCTAACTGTCGTCCATTGTATGTGCGGGCACGTGAGTGGATAGAGATATATTAATATATCTATTTTTTATAGACTGTCTGACTCCTTTGGATCTTTTGTAGAAGATAGGCGGAAAGAGAGAGAGATTCTCGATTTCCGGGACAGCCTCTATAAATTTCTACCATCTCACTCGTGGAACTCTATTTCTATTATCACATCTCACTGTGGCTATCACTCATTCTAACCTATTCAGAAGGGACCAACCCAAGTCTTAATTTCCCTATAAAAAATCTACGACATCGACCATTGGCAAAACACGGACATTTCTTTTCCATTCCTCCTCGAATACACACTTTCATTTTGGCACTTAGAATAAGTATGTGTAGAAAAGATATAATGTTACAATTAATGTCCAATTCAATATTAAATTTAAAAGTATATGTAATTTGCAATAGTTGACGAGGATTTTATTGACTTAACCTAATAGCAAACCTTTTTATCATTCAAAGAGCATTTTTTCGTAACAAATGGTAGTGAGCAAACAGAGCAAAAATTACAAAACCTGAATTAAAATATGATGATAATTTATTATAAACAGTCCAACAACATAAAAGCTTACGGGATGATTGATAAATTATTTGCACGATTCTGTGGGGATGACAACTTTAATTAAAGTGAAGTTCAAATGAGGAATTTTCTAAATGGCGTCTTTGTTGTTATTTAGTAAATCACACAAAAACTGGATTTTTCAACATTTAAAAAAAGTCTGGTTAGACTCACAGTTCTGGTAAGAAAAGCCAGACTTTTCCAGTCAAATCCAGATGTGTGGTAACCCTAATTTATACACCATGATGATAATAATAGGTAAATGAAGTTATGTTTCCAACTATGCTTGCTCGTCAGTGTGATCACCCATTCTAAATAAATCCTCACATCTGAAAAAAAATAGATAGAAGATGGAACTGGTAGACACAGTCCACCACGTTGCCAGAGTGGCTATCCATGTGTAAGCTACAGCTAGCCTTAATCTTCTTCCTCGTTCATCCTGAAAAGGACGGTGGTTGCGTTGTGTCTGTTTACGCCGTAGCTGTGATATCTGCACCTTTCGGTCGACACATCCGACTTCTGCACGGCATTTTTTGGGACCGGGTTTGCCTTCCCACTGCGATCCCTACTCGCTCAGCCAGACTGCAGTGATGCAATCTGTTTCCAGGACCACCACGTGGAGGTGGAGTAGGGTCTTGACCAGCTCTGGTTTGCTGATCCTGATGCAAGCAGTCAAGCTATGGGTCGCTGACTGCATTCTCTATTCTCTTTGGGACCCAAAGATGTAGCCTTAATCTAACCGCACTCTGTTTCAAGCTTTATCAAATACCTCGCCTTAATCTAACCCCATCCTTGTGAGCTGTGTCAAAAATAATAACGTCGGACAAACACTGATGCTGTATTTAAAAAAAAAAAACTCCAATGCTAAGCAAAATGCTGCATATCGTTAGACACACAGCCAACAATTTAAAAAAAAATTAAAAGTATCTCGTTCAACCCCTGCTGGGTTATAATTAGGATATATGGTGTAGTAAATTAAAGATAATAAAATTTCCTATATCTAAACATAGCTTCTTCTACCCCCTCCACTCAGTCCAAATACAGAAAACCAAAACTGTAAAATTGTGTGAATGTATGTGTGTGTGCCCTCCCTTTTCCAAAAAAAACCAATCAAAATAAAAAAAACAAATACAAACAACAACACAAAAATAAAGAAAAAGTAGTCTCTTGTACAGAGTTTGACTCATTTAACCTAATAGCAACCGGGTATCCAGATTTTTTCGAAATCAATATGTAGACGACACAGTCCAAAAATTCGACCAACCCCAAAGGATATGAACAATTTACTTTGTCCCACCATAAAAAAACATTATCTGCGAGTGCCCAGAATCTATACCTAAACACCCCAAAGTTATTTGTTGTTAACCTCACATTTAAAAAGTGTCAATGAATTCGAAATACTAATAGGAAGTCATTCCAACAGCTCTGGCACTGTGAATCACCCAGTAGAAATTAAAAGAAGACTTGCAATTGCTTCACAAGCTACGTTACAGATGAAAAACCTATGGCAAGCACAAGCAAAGAAACAAAGTTACAACTGATCAGAGCATGTAGCTGTGATATTCCCAGTAGCAACATACGGCTGCGAGACTTTGGACACTCAATAAAACAGTTGCAGGAAAAAGATTACTTGACCATCATTCGATCCTGAAATGCTACAGAAGGATGTTGAGAAACCCTGGGACCCACAGATGTAAAAAAGACCAACAAGCTTTATCAAATACTGCATCACTAAATCCTTGTGACATGAACATTGGCTCATACCATCGCAAAAAACTCCAATGCTGCAAAATTTCGTTCGGTCATATAAAAAGACATAATAGTCTGGAAAAAACAGTGATGGAAGGCATGGTCCCTCGAAAAAGGGGAAGGGGTCGACCTAGACGACGGTGGACCCAGGTCCAAATCACAACCAAACTTGTAAAATTTAGCTGATGCATGTGTCGACTTGCCCAGAATTGATGCGTTCAAGCAGCTGTAATGGAGACAAAATCAAAATAAAAAAAAAAGAATACAAACATGTCACAATGATAATGAAAAGTCTCTTGTAACTGCCCTGTTTTTAAAAAGGTGAAAAGAGGTGAGACAGTCCAAAGGTGTCCGGGATGAACCAAATCCACCAATTATCTGCCATCATCCACACGAGCATTCCATCAGGCTACCCCATATCCTCACACCATCATTGATCCTTATATATTAATTTTAGTTCTTGTTATATACTGTTTTACTATATTGTGCAATTATGTAGGTTTTTTTCTTTCAAATTAATGATGAAAAATATCTCGTTCAACCTCTGATGGGTTATAATTAGGATATAGATTGTTTTCAATTCCAAATAATATGAAAACTGCAGATATGGGAAATGGCATGACACCTGTCAAATTATTGTAAATAGGGCAAATCACAATTACCAGTTATGCTTATGTGTTAAAAAAATAAAAAAACCAAACAAACAAAAATGAGATAAAACCAAACAAAATCAAACAGAAACTCCAAATAAAAATAGTATTAACTCTTACTATACGGGAGCTAAAACCGCGTTTTTACGCGCTAGTTTAGCTATCGTTACCGTCGCGCGCCACTTGAACTGGCGAGCCGTAAAATTGGTACTTAACCCGCGCCACTTCACGGGGCTTGCCGGATACTAAGAGTTAAGGAGGAGGGGATGTAAAGGCCTGGCGGTTCCAGTTAAATAACTGACTTTAACAGATACTTAATTGACTTTCACCTGTTAAAAGTCATATGTACTGTAAGAACAGCATCAGACCTTCACATTCCCAATTACTATATATTAACTTTTGTTCTTGTTAAATACTGTTTGACTATATTATGCAGTTCCCTAGGTCTGTCTAATTCTTGTTCAGAGTTTCTTCTTGATTTTGTTTGTTGTTTTTTTTTTATTATTTATTTAACGTATAAGCACAATTGTGATTGTCCCTATTTACAATGATTTGACAAATGTGATGCAACTTTATCATATCAGCAGTTTTTCATATTATTTGGAATTGAAAACAATATATATCCTAATTATAACCCACCAGAGGTTGAACGGGATATTTTTCTTCATTTATGTTAAAAAAAAAGGTCTGTCTATTCTTAACACCTCTTCTATATATATATATAGGTAAATTTGATGCCTGTAAATAATCTAATATTGGTTTTCTCATTTGTTCATACCTTTTACATTTTAACAAGAAATGCCCTATATTGTTGTCTTGAACACATCCTGCACAGTAAGGTTCTTATATTCTGAAATAGCCTTTTCCCAGCTGTAGTCTGAGAAGTTTCTTATTTCTGGGAATTTTCAATTCCCCAGATATCTGACATTTTCTTGTTGGAGCCTTGAACATCTTATATGCATGTCTTCCTTTCAGATTTGTATCCCACTCTGCTTTCCATTCATCTGTTATTAAATCTTTAATTAAGCTCTTAATCTTTACTCATCTTTACATTTATTAGATTTTTACCCGATCTACCTTTCTTGGTTTCTTTATCTGCTTTCTCGTTTCCCTGTATGCCAACATGTGAAGGTATCCAAGTGATTAAGACTGAACATCCTCTGGAATATAAGTATGTAGTAGCCAGAAATATCTCCTCTGCTATAGGCTATTAGGTCTTCTACATTCTCGTAAGTTTCTAAGTGCTTGAATTGTTGAAAGAGAGTCAGTTAAAACTGTTAGTTTCTTGGGAGGGTTATTAGAGAATATTTCTAGTACTTTTAGTACTGCCGGCATCTCTGCAGTGAAAATGGATGTATTTTCCGTGATACTATACTCTTTTGCCATTTTTCCAAATATATTCCTTTCCCCAATTTGCCATCTCTCCCTTGGATCCACCTGTAATACTGTCTTTTGATAGTTGTTGTATATATTTATTGACTGTATTTTAAAATGTTTCTGTATTATTTGTTTTCGTAAGTATTTCTGCTAGGTGGTTGTCCCTGTCAGGTTTCTTGATTTCCCAGGGTTTATCTACTCTCAACACTTGTTCCACAGATACGGATGAATTGCCAACATAGCGGAATGTATATACTAGTCCCCACTTCAACCAAAAAGGATGTCAAGTAATATAAGTATAACAACTCAATATTATCGTTTATAAACTTGCCTGGAGAATCTAGGGCTATGCCCACCCATTCGCCTCTTTTGGTGGCTATGGGGCCTTTGTATAACACTGTACCCTTATGTATCCCGTTGTTCCACAGAACCTCAACACGCTGGCCAAGAACCACATTGTCGAACAAAACCATGGCGTTAACTAAGTTTATGTTCTTATCATTAATTATCTAGGCTAAGATATTTTTTTTTATTGAATGGAGATTGAACTTAGTCTGTTGATATCTTGTGCCATATTGTTTACATGAGTTACGGATGTGAAATAAGCATCGCGAGAATATCGCGTTAAGCGAGATTTTTTTTTTTTTTTTTTTTGGTCAAACATAGCTCCCCTAGATTCATAAAGAGTTACGCCAACTAAAATTTGGCCTCCATTTTCGGCTGTATCAGTATTGCAGGAAAATGGACCCAATCGCGAGTTTCAGACCCAATTTGCATTTTCGTTTAGGTTAACTAATAATTTGAAATAAAATTAGATGCAAATACAGAAGCACATATTTGTACTATTATTTGTATTTCAACTAACAAAACAAAAAGAAGAAAACTAGTTTACTTAACGGTTTATTAAAAAGAATCAGTAGCGTGGATGTTTAACATATACTCCGTTGAATTTTATATTCCGTTAGAATTCCACTCATCATTATCATCTCAGCCCGTAACCCGTCATGGGTCGTAGGGGTGCCATGGTGGAAGCATCAGCAGACAGGGTCCTCCACTGCTCTCTATCCTCAGCAATGCGTACAAGTGTGGAAAAACCGTGTCCTGCCCATTCTTTGATGTTATCAGCCCAGGATTTTCTCTGCCTTGTTTTTCCACACATAGAATTCCACTATGTAGCAACAAATATTCCGTTAGAGTTGCAACACTTAGCAAAACATACTCCCTTCGAATTGAACTATTTACCTAGTTTGACATGTGGAAACTGGTGATTTTTTTCCCCCCTCGCATGAGGTCGCATATTTTTTCCTCGCATGAGGTCGCATTGACACCCGCCCCAACCCGGCTCTGGTCAAGACCACATGTCCCAACACAAGTAGACCCAATGACAAAATGTGTCACTGTAGTGATCTTCTGTGTTCTCACACAAAGGACCTAATGACACACGAATGTCACTGTACTGGTCCCTGTGTCTAGACACATGATCCGAGCCAAAGGCCGGATATTAGGCCGTTGGGTTTTCGCAGCATTATTTGCGCAGTATTTATAGGAAGAAGGAACAATTGTTGTTGTGTCGGCTTTTAAAGCCGAGCCTTTTTTTTTTTCCTCGCATATTTTTCCCGAGCATGAGGTCGCATTGGCACCCGCCCAAACCCGGCCCTGGTCAAGACCACATGTCCCAACACAAATAGACCCAATGACAAAATGTGTCACTGTAGTGATCTTCTGTGTTCTCACACAAAGGACCTAATGACACATGAATGTCTTTTTTTTTCTCCTCGCATGAGGTCGCATATTTTTTCCTCGCATGAGGTCGCATTGGCACCCACCCCAAACCCTGCTCTGGTCAAGACCACATGTCCCAACACAAGAAGACCCAATGACAAACAGTGTCACTGTAGTGATCTTCTGTGTTCTCACACAAGGGACCTAATGACACATGAATGTCACTGTACTGGTCCCTGTGTCTAGACACATGATCCGAGCCAAAGGGCGGATACTAGGCCGTTGGGTTTTCGCAGCGTTATTTGCGCAGTATTTATTTTTTTTTGCATATTTTTTCCTCGCATGAGGTCGCATTAGCACCCGCCCCAAACCCGGCTCCGGTCAAGACCACATGTCCCAACACAAGAAGACCCAATGACAAAATGTGTCACCTAGTGATCTTCTGTGTTCTCACACAAAGGACCTAATGACACATGAATGTCACTGTACCGGTCCCTGTGTCTAGACACATGATCCGAGCCAAAGGGCGGATATTAGGCCGTTGGGTTTTCGCAGCGTTATTTGCGCAGTATTTATAGGAAGAAGGAACATGAAACAATTGTTGTCGTGTCGGCTTTTAAAGCCGAGCCAAAAATAAACTTTATAAATTTTATAATGTTCATCCATACTGATCAAAGCTGTAATCTGAAAGACTAGTTCTAATACTAAAATTTAAGACTGGCTGAAAAAAATTTAACTGGCTAAAATTTTTATGTCTTTTGTTTTATTAAAACAAAACATTTAAAATTTTACTCTTAAGTAATACATAAAGTTTAATTTTTCTTTAAAAATGTTTAATTATTACGTAATATATGAACAATTTTTACAATTTTTTAAATATAAATATAATAATATTTTTTGTTACTTTTATTTCCCTTGTTTAATTAACACTTTTGTTTTTACTTCCCTTGACAGTACTAACGGGCTCAAAGTCTTTGTTATCTCCCATAATGCCGCGTTTTTAATTTGCTTTTTTTTCCCCCCCTCCATTTTTTTTTCCTTTGTTAACTCTGAGAATTAATAAATACCTTTGCTAGCAAATTAACAATATCCAGCATTAATTTCTTTTAGCTTTTGCAAAACTGATTAATATTAACAATACATTTTTAACAAAGTCTGTGTAGTATCAAATTTGCAAGAACATATTGCATCATTTTGATTTCAATCTATTTCTTTCCTCATGTACTAGAAATAATATTTAAAAAATAAAAGAAACTTCTTTATTCTTTATACCATTCTCTAACATAGTAACAAGCTGCAGTTTCTGCTTTTCGTATTGGACTAATTAGACAATTTGTGCTAATTGTGTATGATTTTTTTAAATACCGTACTTATTGAATACTTTTTCCTACTTTTGTAAACAAATATTTTAAATGAAACTTTTAACAAAAACGTGAAAAAGGGAATCAGACTTTAGCAAATTTCTAATTTATATACCATCTCAACAGCACATAAAGTTACCTTTGAAGTGCACTGATAAAGAGTTGTAGTAAGGTAGCCATTTTTGTCCTGGTATTCTTGCATGTATGATTAACCAAGCTAACTAAGCACAGGAGCATTACTTGGAATCTAGTTTTGTCTTTACATAAGTATCTTGTTTTTAACAAACAAAGTAAGAATCATGTGTGTTTACTCTCTGAGTGTTTCATTTTATTGTTATTTTTTTGCCATTGAAACATCATTTTTTGATGATTTGTAGATGGCAGGGATTCGCTTGCATGGCTAGGCGGGGTTGTCGCACGGAAGGTCCAGTGTTCAAATCCTGGGTAAGCCACTCATGTCTGTTGTTTTTCTGTTGTCTGGTGTTCTACTTCTTGATTTCCTGATAACATACCTTTATATTTGTTTCATATTAATTTACTGTTTACAGGCCTCGGGTTTCCCTTCCTTATGTGTAATAAATGTTTATACAATGCCAAACCTACCCACTGTCCTGTTCTCACTGTTCTAGTCTACTATCATTTACTGGACACAGTATTAAGGTCCTTGTCTTGTTGGATTGGCCTATACTGCAGGATAGAGAAACAACAGAAGTGATTGCGTCATTAATAGGCTGAACTGCCCATGGTGGACTTCCGGTGTCGTGTATTGTGGTTCGCACTGATGACCTGCCATTGAAACATCATTTTTTGACGATGCGTAGATGGCAGGGAGGATAGTGTGATTCGCTTGCATGGCTAGGCGGAGTTGTCGCACGGAAGGTCCAGTGTTCAAATCCTGGGTAAGCCACTCATGTCTGTTGTTTTTCTGTTGTCTGGTGTTCTACTTCTTTATTTCCTGCGAGCGCCTGATAACATACCTTTATATTTGTTTCATATTAATTTACAACTTTCTCTTCCACAGTCGGTCGTTCTAGCTGGTCTTCGTGTTTGTGTGTGATTTTGAATAAAACACACACACACACACATATATATATATATATATATATATATATATATATATATATATATATATATATATATATATATATATATATATATATATATATATATATACAGTACTTTGCAAAAAAAATGGCAGTCATGTTGCTCAGCTAAATATGCTGAAATCTAATTAAATATGCATGTTCTGCCCCAAATTTGCACTCCACTTAAGTGAGCAAACACTACCAAAAGTAAAAAAAAAATTAGCGGAGAGTAAAGTCAACTGATAATAGAGCAGACGACAATTTCTAATGCTAGTGGCAGAAAATGGATACAAAGTCAAAGTGTATGTTAATTTCACAGCTTTGAAATGAAGGAAATCAAACATGTTCCAACATTTCTAAAACCTTGAACATTCCTGAGCGGACTGACTACAAAGTTGTGAGTAAATTAAAAGCAGGTAATGGAATCGAGCGAAAAGAAGATAGTGGGGGTCCAAGAATTTTGGACGCAAAGGACCATCGGCGTTTCGCCCAAATCGTTCTGGCTGGGCCAATGAAGAGTGTAGAAAACATACGGCAGCGCATGATCGAGTTGGGAAGCCCAGAGGTATCTAATGCTACTGTCAACCGGGAGCTACACAGGATGAATTACACAAAAAAGCGGGTAATTTCGTCACCATTGCTCACAGAGACTCACAAACAGATGCGCTTGAACTGGTGCCACGAACACCAAAATTTGTCATGGGACAATGTGATTTTTTTCAGATGAATGTTCTCTTTGGTCTTATCCTGCTCAAATAAATATTTGGACGAAAGGCTCTGTAACGCCTGTGTACCAGCGACCGAAACATACCTAGAAATTCCATCTTTGGGGAGGGGTGTCAGCAAGAGGTGCCACCCCACTGTGTGTTTTCACAGGAATTCTCACGAAAGAAAGGTACATCGACATACTAGAGGGACACCTTCTGCCATTTATGCAGGTCATGTACCCCGATGGGTGCACATTTCAACATGACAATGACCCAAATCATACAGCTCATACCCCAAAGCATGGCTGCAAGAGAAGAATGTGATAGTGCTGAAGTGGCCCAGCAACAGTCCCGATCAAAACCCAATTGAAAACGTTTGGGCACTACTCAAGAATCATTTAAAAAAAGAGTGGACTCAGAGACGTTGAACAATTGAAGAAAGTAGCTGAAAAATACTGGGACAGTCTGACTCTCAATTACCTACAAACATTTGTGGGAAGTATGCCTCGCCGCATCCAGGCTTGCCTTGCTGGAGAAGCAACATTATATTGTACTGAAACCACTGTTAATAGATAGGGGAGATACCAATCTTCCTCTGTACATACAGTTTTTATTATTATTTGCTTCTATGAGTGTGCTGCGTTGCGAAAATATGACTGCCATTTTTTTGCAAAGTACTGTATATATATATATATATATATATATATATATATATATATATATATATATATATATATATATATATATATATATATATATATATATATATATATATATATATATATATATATATATGTGTGTGTATATAGGTCAACGCAGGGAGTTGCTGCTGCGTAAGGAACCCTTTTGATTGGTTCGCGGCGTTTTAGTCTTTTTAATTGCCAGGGCAAGCTGATTGGTTAATTGCGTTTTGGAACTTTGCGTGACCCAGTTCCGAAGCAACAGTGTTTTCTTCTTTTTTTTTATTTATTCTTTCTCAGAGTCTGTTGAACGTGGATTGGCTGTGCATATTTGTATATCGACATAGTGTATTAACAAAGAAGTGGGTTTACACGCGTCTTTACGACATAGCCCTATCATTTCCTAGCTGTGACCTGTCATAGCTGAGGTGCAAACACCTGCTGTAGTTTAATCATTACTCGTCTGTACTTCCAGAGTAATAGGGTGTCGACTTAAAAAATCAGCTCCTACATTTTCTCTTCCCGGAATGTAATTCACTGTAAAGGAATAAGGCGTCAGAAGCAGACCTTAACAATCTCGAATTTAACTTTCTAGATGCAGCCAAGAATGTTAAAGGCTGGTGATCGCTTTGGACAATGAAGAGTGTCCCATACAGGTAAGGTGAAAATTTGTCGATGGACCAAATTAGAGCCAAATATTCTTTCTGCAATCAGCTTCCTACTGGCGTAGGTGACTGGTAAAAGTTCCTCTGGCTGGACTTTTGATTGCTGCAAGAGAGTTGCACCAATACCTATACTGCTAGCGTCTGTCCTTAATACAAATTCCTGTGTGATATCGGGTAGCGTAAGGATGGGTTTGCTGGTGAGTTTTGCTTTTAGCTCTGTGTAAGCTTTTTCACAATCAGCATTCCATTGGATTTTATCAGGCTGTCCTTTCTTAGTTAAGTTAGTTAATGGTGCACACAGAGAGTTAAAGTGGGGTTTGTATTTCTGATAGAACCCACATAATGACACAAATGATCTCACATCTTTCTTCGTTTGAGGTCTGGGTGCCTTCTTTAACTTCTCTATATTCTTTGGGTCAGGAGACATATGACCTGTAGAAATAGTGTGACATAGGAATTCTAACTCCTTACAACCGATATAGCACTTGGTTGGAGGTGCAGTCAATCCAGTTTCTCTCAGTCTGTCAAACAACATGGAGAGCGCTACTAATTGCTCTTCAAATGTGTTTGTAGCAACAAGAATGTCATCCATAAAGTTAGTGATATGGGGATTTTGTAGAGGTTCCAAAATTTCCTCATCATTCTTGAAAAGATACTGGGAGCATTTTTCAGCCCAAAAGGTAGTACATTAAACTCGTAGTGTCCGTCTGATGTACTAAATGCCAGCATTCTCCTAACTTCTGGTTTCACTGGTATTTGGTAGTATCCCTTGCTTAGATCTACCTTCGATAAATACCTAGCCTTACTCAGTGTAGAGAACAGCTGGTTGGTGTCAGGTAATGGGCCCACCTGAGATTCTGTGATAGCACTTAGCTTTCTGTAATCAATACATAACCTGTTTTTACCACTCGGTTTTCTTAATAGCACCACACTTGAGCTATAGGGAGAGTCTGACTTTGAGATAATTTTCTCCTTCAACAGATAATCAACTTCTCCCTTAGTGCTTGGGCTTTCGTATAGGGTATAGGATATGTTCTCATACATACTGGTGTAGGGTCAGTAACCTTCATGTCGTACTCTAACAGATTTGTACGACCTGGCTTATCTGTGAGCACATCAGCATGTGTTTCCAACACCTTCTGAACCATCTTCTTCTGCTCTGGAGTTAAATGTTCACTAATGTTTACTTACTTACTTACTTAATCGTTCCCCTTCTACCGTGAGGTGTAGAGGTTTGGAAGAGAGAGCGCCAGACTATCCTATCGTCTGTCTTCCTCCTGGCCTGGTTCCATTCTAGTCCTCGGTTCTTCAAAGATTGTCTAATGTTGTCCTCCCAGCGGACTCTGGGTCGTCCTGGGGTTTGGATCCCTGGCTCTTTGTTTCCCATGCTTGTCATGGTAGCCGATCTTCTCCCATTCTGCAGACATGGCCAAACCATCTTAGTTGGGACTGTTCTACTTGGGGCTGCAGCGGGTGGGATTTAAGGCCATGATGTATCGTCTGGTTGCGGACCATGTCTCTTCTTGTTACTTCAACCACCTTCCTCAGATATCTCATTTCTGAGGTTTGGATCTGGCTTTTATGGGTTGTAGTCATTGCCCATGACTCGCATCCATATGTCAAGACTGGGACATAGGTGGAGCGGTATACAGCCATCTTCGTTTTCTTACCAACCTCTCTCTTGCTGAGGAATCCTCGATTTATGGCCTGAAAAAGTCTCCCAGCTGCTGCTTTTCGAGTGGCCAACTCTTCTTTGATGCCCCCCTTTCGGTCTATAATAGCTCCGAGATATTTAAAGTGGTCGACCTGCTCCAGGACCTGTTCTCCCAGCTTAATCTGATGTCTTCTTTCTTCTCGTGATATCACCATGGATTTTGTTTTAGAGCTACTTATGACCATCCCTCTCTTCTCCAGCTCTTAATATTCCAGACTTGCAGGTTGGATTGGAGATGTGTCTCTGATTTAGCAATCAGGGCAACATCATCAGCAAATGCCAGCTCTGAAATTCATACCTGTCTCATCTTCCAGTACCCCACTGAATACTTTCTTGTTCTCTCCTTACATGACTTAATAACATCGTCCATGAGGAGTATGAAAAGATAAGGTGACAGGATATCACCTTGTCTTACACCAGTGGTAGTCCTGAACTCTTCTGACTTATGATTTGCTGTTCTCACATAATTTCTGCAAGACTTGTAGAAGCTCTGTATAGCATGAATCAGAGGTGCTAGAATGTTCTTCCTTGCCAAACAGTCCCAAAGTTCGCTCCAGGGGACCGTGTCAAATGCCTTTTCCAGATCTATGAAACAAAGATGCATCTCACTCTTATACTCAAGGGCCTTTTCACTCAGTTGTCTGAGTGTGAAGATTAGGTCTTGAGTACTTCAGTTTGCTTGGAATCCGCACTGGACCTCATCCAATTGTGGCTCAGCTAGGCGTCGGAGTCTCTGCTCTAGGATTCTAGAGTAGATTTTACCAGGGATACTGAGAAGGGATATGCCTCTATGGTTTCAACATTGTCGATTGTCACCCTTTTTGAAAATTGGTGTTATGATGGCAATCTCAATCCTTTGGTATGGTCTTGTTGCACCACACTGCCTGTAAGACCCTTAAGAGTAATAGGTCGCCTGATGCTCCCATGTACTTAACCATTTCTGGTGTTATACCATCATGCCCTGCTGCTTTGCACATCTTGATTTTCTCCAGTGCTGCCTTCAGTTCTTCCATCTTTATGTCATCTTCATCACCATTTGTATCCTCTTCTGTGCTAGTGGTTATCATTTCTGATGCTTGACCTTGCTCACCGTCAAGGAGTTCTGAGAAATATTCTTTCCATCTTTCCATTACTTCCTTCGGGGCAGTAAGCAATTTGCCTTGCTTATCCTTTATAAATTTGAGTGGGCATTGTTTTTCCTTCCTCGTGTTCTTTAGGGTCTTATAGAACAATTTCTGGTTTTCTTGCGCATCTTTTTCTAGCTTTTCTCCAAATTCTTCCCAGGACTTCTTTTTTGCTGCTAGCACCTTGTTCATTGCTTCTGTTCTGAATATCACATATTCTCTATATTTCTCTATTTGTCCTGCTGTGTTTTTAGCTCCTAAGTATTGTTTCCATGCCATTTTCTTCTCTCTTATTTTCTCTTTGACTTCCTCTGTCTACCAAGGTGTCCTTTTTCTCTTGTTCCCAAGTCGAACTTCACCCCATGCTTCCGCTGCAGCTGTCTTTATGATGTCATTGAATTTAAGCCACTGGGTTTCCAAGTCATCGGGTTGTTCTTCTGTGTTTCTCACCGCTGTAGCAATAAGCCCCTGATATCTGGTCTTAATTTCTGGCTCTCTCAGCTTGTAGGTCTTAATGCTCATTTCTTCCGTTCGTTTACTTGGTTTCTTGCGTGATGCTGGGCAGTTCCTAGGCTGAGCAACTCTTTCAGTTGTTCTTGTGATTGTAAGCAGGTAGTGATCACTTCCAATCTCTGGCCCCATCCAGACTCTAGCATCCCGGACATATTTGAATGAGCTCCTCCTAACTATGGCATAGTCGATCACTGACTTCTCATTCTTTGTTGGTTCACACCTAGTGTATGCATGTATGCGCTTATGGGGGAACTTTGTATTTGTAATGATCAGATTCTGCTCACTGCAGAATCTAAGGAGTCGCTTTCCATTGTCATTGAGAGTATCTTCTCCATATCTTCCGATAACTCCACCCCATCTAGCATGGTCATTTCCAACTCTGGCATTGAAATCCCCGAGCATGATAATTTCATCTAGGCAGTCATCCACTGTCGTTTGAAGCAGCTCAAACAATTCCTCCTTGACCTCTGCTCTCTCATCCTCATTTGGCCCATACATTATGACCAGGTTGACTATGGTTTCTCCTTCTTTTAGTTTTAAAACCATAATGCGCTCCGAGACAAAGTTCCATCCCTTGATACTATCTTTCTGGTTTGTGGCCACAATGCAACCCACGCCCCCTTTAGCTCTTTTAGATGTGGGTACACCAGCGTGTTGCCATCGAGATCCATGATTCCTTGTCCCTTTTTCTTTGTTTCGGTAATAGCCAGGATTTCTAGTTTTGCTTTCCTCATCTCTTCCACCAGCTCCTCTTCTTTCCCATTTATACTTTTTGTGTTCCAAGTTCCGTAAGTCGCAGTCCGTAGTCCGTTCCAGTTCGTCGCCTTTAGAATCAGTCCGGTTTTCTCTCTTATATTACTCGTAATCATAGTTTAAATCAAACAGGTGATTGGCCTGTTGTGCCTCTGCATGGTGGAGGGGCTGCCTCCTTACGGCCTCCATGCAGGCCGCCCTCCTCCTTTTTCAGCCGGCTTGGGACCGGCCTATGCGGAGTTACTAATGTTTACTTGAACATAATCCTCTGTAGTTGTGAGTGGATATTCCATAGAGTGAAGTGGTTCACCGTGCATTTCTGTGGCAATGGTTCTCTTCTATTCTATCGTCTATCAAATAACCAGACTCACCCTATTGTTCATCATTATCCAGTTGACCAATGATGTAATCTTACTTCAGGAGCTCAGCGGTTACCCGTTTATACTACCATTCTACCTTCTTCTTTCATCTGTTAAATCCTTCTCATGAGGATGTAATTCGTCTCCATAATCAGGACAGTCATAATTGTTTAATTATCACCCTGCCTTTTCCTTCCATTTGTCTTTTAGTTTCTTGACCTTTTACTTCATGGCTTTTGATGTTCCGCCCTTCTGTTCCATTCTTCATCTTGTAATTCTCTACGTCGTCGTTGTTTCGTATGACGTGGTGGTCTCTCGAATCCTTTCCTTTTCCCGTAACCCGCATCGAGAGTATTTCTTTCCTCCTCATAGTCGGTCCATTATTCTTTATATTTCGTCATATCGACCCGTATGTCACTGCTCCTGTGACATAAAATTGCTTTGTGGTCTGTAAACTTTAGAGTTTCTGGTAAATGTATGGCCTGAATTGTGTGGTGTGTTGATGGTATATTGATTCTGTCAAGTCTTGAGGCTCTGTTGTGTGTTTTGTTTGGGTGTGTGGTGTCCGTGCTTTTGGGGTGTGCGTGTCTGTATGCGTCTGTTAGGCTGTGGGTGTCTATTATGGTCTGCAATATGTCTAGTTGGTGAGTGTCTTCTCTGTTGGTTCTCCTTATCTGTGCTCTAACCTCACCACCTACCAGATCCATATCTGTCAAAACGCAGTTAAAATCCCCACCTAATATAATGTGTCCCCTGTATAAGTGTGTGAGTAAGTTATCTAGGCTATCATAAAATTGCGGCTGATGACTGTAGTTTGCTGGGGCGTGTATGTTGACTATTGTGTATGTGTGTTTCTTATTCCCTACATGAACTATTGCTATTTTACCCTCGGTGTCCCTGTTTTTCCTAAGTATTTCCCACCTGTCTGATGTTTGTAGTATAGCTGTTCCTGAACCTGTGTTGTGAATGGCTAAGCTAAAACAAGAATTCCTTAGTCCTAACTGGGTTGTGATCTGTGATGCGTGTTCGTCTGTGTGTATGTTGGTTTCTTGTAAAAGTATAAAGTCTGGTTTGTGTTTATGAATAAGTGAAATGATGTGATGTATTTTTGTGCGAACGCCACTGATATTTATACTTAAAACTACAATGTCCTTTGCCATTTAAAAACTTAAATACATAGGAGTAGCGTTATAATTTGTGTTTGTGGTGTTGTTCACGGGTGATGAAGACCACTCTGTTCATCCAATTATTTAGGAACAGGATGAATGGATGAAAGAGTGACTTGCGCGGTGATTTGGATTAAAGTGAGGAAGAGTTGCGCAATTCGTCGACCTCACTCTCTCGCCTGGGTCCATCTCAATCCAGTGGCAAGACAAGTCAAGACGACTGGAGATGAAGTCAGGTGCAGTGGATGACCAGGGCTTTCTACGTGCCTCGCCGTGCTCCTTACGCTCCACAGCGCGTTGCTGGTAATCGCCGTCATGCCCGTTGAACCAACAGGTGGTTTCTTCCGCACAGTCTATCGAATCCAGTCTTCGCATGCATGGGTAGGCAGACCATAACTCACCGAAGGTTTATAACCATTCGGCTACCCTCACCTAGTTTAGCCGGCCTGTCAAAGCCGTTGCCGGAGGGTGGCCGCTGTCGCATGCTGACAGCTACGAGGAGCCACAGGTGAGAGCTGGATGCCAGGTTTGGACCAAAGGTGGCCGAGCTGCCCTGAAAAGGGCATGACAGCTCCTTCACCAGAGGTACTACCAATACCTGACTTCCCAACACCCCCCTATAATTTGTAAGTATAAAAGATTACAACATTTTAGTTATGTGGAAAATACTTTAGATCTGTAGGGAGTTTTCTTGTTCCTCGTCATCTGCTGGGTTGCTTGTGAGGTCAATGACGAGCTTGGTGGGTGTGATGATGCTAAAGTTGTCTTTTGTTTCAGGTGTCCAGGAGGATGGTGCTGCTGTTGTCTTGGCATCTGGTGTTGTTGGTGTTTGGCTGGTTTCTGGTCTTTGAAACTTCCTTCTTGTTTCTGTTTCTGCGGTTGGGCTGTCAGGTGCCGAATGCCGCCTTTGCCTTTTGTTTTTGTAGGAGACTGTCTGGAAGCCATCATCTGCTGGTGGTGAGTCTCTTGTCTGTGGTTCTTGGGCCTGCTTGGGTGCTGTTGTCTTCCGTGGTGGCGGCAACGAGGTGGATTCTGCTCTGGTAAGGGTTGGTGCCGCTGCCTCTGCTAGGGGCTTTGGCCGTTGAACCGGTTTTTGTGTGAAGAGGTTGGCCCAATGGGTGTCCTCGGCACAGTGAGGGCACACCGTTCGTCGCCCCTGAATTGTAATGAGCAGTTTTTGGACTTCAAGGCCGCCCCCTTCGACTTTAAGGTCGACGTAGTGAGGCATTTCCCCAGAGGGACAATACAACACGCCCCACTTGTCAGGAGCGTTTCTGATCTTGTAAACTTCGGCCTCTGGATCCATAGTAATGCTGGCTGCCATGCATCTTACGGCGTCAACTTTCATGGTGGGTGGCACCCAATTAAAAGTTAATTTCTACCTCTCTTTCTCCAGGTGTTCGCAAGTGACTGTGAGCTCTGGGTTGGAGAGCTGTACTTTCTTGTCGTGCAGCCTCTGGTAGCAAAGTCCCTGGGCTTGTGTGGAGAGGGTCAGGTACCACCTGACCGGGTTCTCAAAACGGTACAAAAAATCAACCCCGTTGGTCGGGACTCCTCCCGGGCCTATGATCACACTTGTCATGAAGGCCGGCGAAGCTCTTGCTGCTGACTTGGGGCCAGAAACCGTGAGAACCAAGGTCCCTGGTTTATGGAAACTCCCTCCTTCCATGGAGTCCGAGGTCGTGAGGTAGAGGGTGGTAATTTCCTGGAGTCCATAGCTGGTGAAAACTCTGAGGTGAAGCAGGTGCGTTGGAACACTGGTGGAACAGAAACTCTGGTCGTGGAAGGTAGTGATAATTGGCGAATTTTGCACTAAAAAGAACAGTTTGTCGTGGCTGGTGGTGAACTCAAATGGTGATTTTTGCTCTAAAAAGAACAGTTTGATCTCAGGTGCCGTCTTTAGTAAAAGGCGAAAGATTTATACGTTGTGAAAAGAAGTGACTTTTAGTGCCGTCCACTCATACTTTCAACCGGTCACATACAAATAACTTTTGGTACCGTTCCCGTCTACTCTCCCGGCTACACATATACAACTAATAAGACGAATGGTGTAAAAAAAAAACAATGGACAATTAACAAACAATTGGAAGAAAGAATAGAGGCCCTTGAGAATTGGATGTTTAGACGATTGGGAATGAGAAGAAATCAAATAAAGTAGTCTTTGAAAACCTTGGAATGCAAACAGAAATAATGAAAGAGGTTAAAATCAGACAGCTAACATATTTTGGTCAAATGAAAATACATAACACCTTGCTAACGACCATACACTAAAAGGCACTAGAGATCATATATTCAACATGAGGATCATCATAGAAAAGTGTAGAGAATTCAACGTTGACCTACATACTTGTTTCATTGATTACACCAAAGCTTTCGATTGTGTACAACATCAGCAGTTATGGGCTATTATGAAAAATATGGGATTTCCAAACCACCTTATACAACTCATCGCACTGCTGTACCAAGAACAACAGGCAGCCGTAAGAATAGAGGGGGAAACATCAGAATGGTTTGAAGTACAGAAAGGAGTAAGACAAGGCTGTACCCTTTCCCCTTACCTGTTTAACATTTATGCCGAGAATATCATGAGAAACGTAAGAGATGACCAAGAACACACAGTGTTTGACTCATTTAACATCGGCGGGTACCAGATCCCGGAAATCAGATATGCTGACGACACAGTCCTCCTTTCGACCAACCCAAAAGGACTTGAACAATTACTTCTGTCCACCAAAAAACACAGCGAGGCCCAGAATCTATACCTAAACACCAAGAAGACCAAAGTATTGACAACAGACAAAGTAAAGACCAAACCAGACATTGCCATTGGTAACGAGGAACGCGAAAGCGTCAATTAATTCGCATATTTAGGATCAATCATAAACAGCTCTGGCGACTGTGCAGTAGAAATTAAAAGAAGACTTGCAATTGCTTCACATAAGCTAATACAGATGAAAAACCTATGGCAAGGCACAAGCAAAGAAACAAAGTTACAACTGATCAGAGCATGTATATTCCCAGTAGCAACATACGGCTGCGAGACTTGGACACTCAATAAAACAGTTGCAAAAAACATTCCCTCATTCGAAATGAAATTCTACAGATGAATGTTGAGAATACCCTGGACAAAAAAAAGAAAAGAAAAACCAGAATTGTTGTTGTATCGGCTTTTAAAGCCGAGCCAAAAATAAATTGTACAATTAAATTACTAATATGGATACTTATTAAAACTGTATGCAGAAAGACTAGTTCTAATACTAAAATTCAGGACTGGTTGAAAATATTTAACTGGCTAAAATTTTTATGTCTTTTGTTTTATTAAAACAAAATATTTTAACTTTTACTCTTAAAAAATACATAACGTATACATTTTATTTAAAAGTGTTTAATCATTTTATAAAAAATGAACAAGTTTTTACACTTTTTGTAACATAAATCTAATATTATTTTTTATTACTCTTATTTCCCTTGGTTAACTAACACGTTTTTTTTACTTCCCTTGACAGTACTAACGTGCTCGAAGTCTTTGTTATCTCCCATAATGCCGTGTTTTTTAACACTGTCCGAGCCACCACTTATCTATTATCATCATCATCACCAGCTGCCATCTGCACACGAAGATCAACAGCAATGGATCTTAGGCGTCTTCCATCTGTTGCCTTGATAGCTCTTTCCTGTCTATCTCTTGATGTTATCTTCCCATTTACACCGCAGCCTTCGTCTTGCACGTTTGACCTCAGCTCTGCATTCCATTATGGTCGTTAGCAAGGTGTTATGTATTTTCATTTGACCAAAATATGTTAGCTGTCTGATTTTAACCTCTTTCATTATTTCTCTTTGCATTCCAAGGTTTTCAAAGACTACTTTATTTGATTTCTTCTCATTCCCAATCGTCTAAACATCCAATTCTCAAGGGCCTCTATTCTTTCTTCCAATTGTTTGTTAATTGTCCATTGTTTTTTTTTTTACACCATTCGTCTTATTAGTTGTATATGTGTAGCCGGGAGAGTAGACGGGAACGGTACCAAAAGTTATTTGTATGTGACCGGTTGAAAGTATGAGTGGACGGCACTAAAAGTCCAGGCTCGTGTGACAGTGTCTATCGTGATAGTGGATTTTGTGGAAAGGGACGTAAATCTGTATTTCACCTGTGATAAGGGAAATAATCCCAGGACTTTCTTTGTAGGGGTTCTTCTGGATAAGACTGGTTATTCACCAGAGGTGTTGCTTCCAGTAGAGAGGAGCAACCCAGGTATTTAAGAGAACTCGTAAGTGCCTTTACGGTTTTAATATTGATCTTAAAGGATTATATATAATATTAGTAGCTTTTAGCGCAAGAAACTTCAATTGCTCCAACCTAAAAAAAAAGTCCAGTTTTGAAAAAGATATCCTTTTATTTTTTTCGTTTCAGCATGAGGAAAATGTGGGTTCGATAAGAATTTCTTTTAACCAACCTCCATGCTTTAGCCTCCAAGGCGAAAGGCTTACGGCTAAATAGATGGATATTACTTCAGGTGTGGAATGAACCCACATATAATCGTGGCAGGGGTTAGTCCCCCCCCCCCCCCCCCCCCCCCCCCCCCCCCCCCCCCCCCCCCTGGTTCACTTAACCATCCTGGATGGTAGAGGATCTCATAGATGGATATTATTATCCAAACCGTAGGAGTCAAGGGCTTTTTCGTTCAATAGTAGTCGTAGCGCCTGGTTGCTCCAAACCTAAACTAAAGAACTTTTTTTTTTTTTTTTTTTTTTTTTAAAACCTTTATTGGGTCTAAGATTTTAAACAACATCAATGTTATATACAAGAATGACATTTGTAAGATATGACATCCCCCCCCCCCCCCCATATCCCCAAATAAGCAGTGCAACATATCACAAAGCAATATTTACATTATAATATTAAAAGATAAATGGCAAAAGGTACAAACCCTGTCCTTCCCACTTCCCTCCCAATTTAAAATATTTTGTGAAACCAAACCCCATTTCAAAACAAATCTTAAACACAAATTCCGTCAATATTATAACATACATAATAGGCAAACCATAGTTGATGGTAGATGAAAGTATGAATGAGTGATGGTACAATGGGCATTTATAGTATGAACACAGCAAATTATCAAAGTTACATTGCCTTCTGTAAAGACTCAGGGTCACAGAAGGCGTGATGCATAATATTTAAAGTATATTATTCAAACAAAAAACTTATTTATTTTAAACTTGTCTTGTTATGTCATCTGTTATTTGTTCATATATTTGTGAAAATATTCTTACTGTCGTAATGTATGCCGTCATGTACTGCCCTATTCCTACATATCCATACTAAATATCTAAATTCAGCTAAGAGAGTTAATAATTTAGTTTCTGTCTGTCTCTGTAACGAAGGTAAAGTATTTAACATGACCGCTTGGTACATGTTAAGTGATTGCGGTGTTTTGGAAGCTATCAGTGTTCTTAGTTTGTTTAGTGTGGGGGCCACTGTTTTACATGTGTAAAACAGGTGGTCCTCTGTTTCTATTGTGTTGCTACTGCACAGTTTACACTTTGGGGGCGCTTTGCCAGCTTTTTTTGCCGATCGCTCACTCACAATAGGTGTTAAACTGTACAGTAACCTGTATGTGACTTGTTTGGCTTGTGGCTTAACGTCTAATGCATGAATGTTTGTGAAGCTTTGCGTGTAGTCTGTTATGAAAAGGTTGTACCCTCGTTTAATCCGTGTACCTAAATAAGGTTCTTGTGCCCCTACTAAAAGTGTGTATATTAGTTTAGTGTCTTGTTTTACTAGATGTTCGTTTCCTTTTAAGTTTTGTAAGCATATCTTATAAAAGGGTAGTGGGGTACCAAAGAAATGGGGTTGATTATTTGCTAATTTATGTAACTTAAGTAACCTTAATCCTATATAATAATAATGTGCTAAAGGGTACATCCTTGAATTTTTTATAACCTCCCCTATATACTTAATCCTTAAAGCTTTAATTTTAGTGTTAATGTCCTATAGGGCTATCCCCCCTTTGTTCTTAGGTTGTATTAAAGTTAGAAGCTTTATACCTCTAATCGTATTCCTAAAAATAAAATCCCTAATCAGTACATTTATTTTAGTTACAATTGATTTTGCATGATTTGGACATTTGCTGTATAAATTATTTTTGGCATAATGAAACAGTTCACTATGACGCTTCTCCCAAAAATCGTAGTATCTTACATTTAGACCTTTCTAACATGTTTTGAATTTTATCTAATAATTTTACCCACGTTTCTGTAGTGGGGTCATGAGGGTTGCAGGAATAATGTAATCCATATATTTTGATTCTGTTAACTTGCGTTAACTGAAAGGGGAAATCTGTTTTATTTGCCCATCTGCCTAATCCCATTAT